>JADLZN010000756.1:0-68581 GCA_018155175.1 Sinocyclocheilus anophthalmus | reverse complement strand
AAGGCTGCTTTGATTATTTATAGAGGTTCTCTCTTGTGCTGATAGATGGTGTAATTACTGATGATGGACTGGCTGTGTTAATTATCTGCGCGTGCTCCTCCTGAAACTTGTTAATAAAACATCACTTATCTGTTTAGAACTGTTTTTGCTTGTTCTGCGCATATATTTCTCTCCTGATTCAGACGAGACAATTTTTTTTTCCACTGGAGAAAGTTTATGAATTATGGACTTTAGCCGTTTAAAGTCAAAAACATCTCAATGACGGATTTGTTTCTTCCCCACCATGTTTTTCACTTCACAAGACATTAACTGATGGGCTGGAGTGGTGTGGATTATTGTGATGTTTTTATCAGCTGGTTTTGGACTCTCATTCTGACTGGGTGGCCAAACACCAAGGCACCCATTCATTGCAGAGCATCCATTGCTGAGCAAGTGATGCAATGCTACATTTCTCCAAATCTGTTCCTATTAAGAAACAAACTCATCTCGGATTGCCTGAGGGTGAGTAGATTTTAAGCTCATTTTTGTATGACCTATTCCTGCAATGCAGTGACACTCATTGAACAATAATTTAATGATTCAGTCTTGCATTTAAATGTCACTCCCACGGTTCTGTGTGATGCTGTACGATGGCAAACACACCTCATGTGGCTCTTTTTCCAGGAAATGATGTGAAAGACCGTGGAGACGAGGAACAGAGCAATCAGACCCATGCCGTAGACCCAGGCCGTGATCCGCTCCCAGCGGTCATCTGACAGCCGGTGTAACAGAGCCATTCCCACGAACGCCGGCACAATCAGAAGCTACAGACATGGACAGAGAGGATTAAAGAGAAAAAATAAGCATTTAATATGCAACATTTTCATGACTCCAAATGAGCATTCAGGTGGATCTCTTTGATTCTGTTCATTAAAGGGGTCATATGATGCTGCTAAAAAGAACATTATTTGGTGTATTTGGTGTAATGAAATGTGTTTATGCGGTTTAAGGTTCAAAAACCAAATTTTTCACATAATGTACATTATTATTTCTCCTCTAATCCTTTCTGAAACGCATCGATTTTTAAGGGGGGGGAAGTCGTGGCCTAATGGTTAGAGAGTCGGACTCGTAACCCAAAGGTTACAGGTTCGAGTCTCGTACCGGCAGGGATTGTAGGTGGGGAGTGAATGTGCAGCGCTCTCTCCCACCTTCAATACCACGACTGAGGTGCCATTGAGCAAGGCACCGAAAAACCCCAAATGCTACCAGGAGATCGTAGCAAAAATGGCTGCCCACTGCTCCGGGTGTGTGTGTTCACTGCTGTGTGTGTGCGCACTTAGGATGGGATAAATGCAGAGCATTAATTCCTAGTATGGGTAACCATACTTGGCCACATGTCACATCACACACTTTTACAAAGCTCATCGTTCTGAAAAGCGAGGTGTGCTGTGATTGTTCAGCTACAGTGCGTTGTGATTGGCCGAATACCTCAAGCGTGTGATGGAAATGTTACGCCCCTCACCATATTGTGATGCTTCGTCCCGGCCGGAGCGACGAGACAAAAACATTAAAACCCTTTATAAACGAGGCATTGGTTGCATCCAGTGGGAACATAATTACAGATTATAATGACATACTGTCTTTTTACGCGTTGCATTGCATTGCATCGTGCCGTGTAAACATAAAACCATGTCTGTGTTTGTGATCGGAGAAATGACAAACAGAAAGCGTTACTCTACACTGCTCAAAACTCGGGTTTTAATCGTCAGTGGCAAATTCTTTAAATATAAACGTACTTACAGTCTGTGAGTCAGAAACAGCCGGCATTGTAGTCTTCTGTCTACTATACCAGGATCAGTAAACAGTCCTCCATAAAATGTGCTGCAAACATCTGAATATATGGGTTGAACTGTTCCGGAACAGTGTCGTAAATACAACTTAACCACAGATTTCTACTCGTGTCCTCTTTTGGAAGAACAAAACAAAGTAGTTTCGCTTTCACAAACGAAACAGCGTCACACACCGCGGCTTGAGGAGCGGCGGCTGGAGGCCTGAGGACCGGCGGACATAAAGTCGCGGAGGTCGGTCTTGAGAACGGCGCGGCCGGCGGATTCGATGAAGGAGCATCTGGAGGGCTTGCGGCAATCACATGTGATGACCCCGGGCTGGACTACGCTTCATCCACGGTGAAAGCCGATCCGGCGATCCACAGCAAGAAGTTGATGTATTTCCTCAGCGACCAGCACGAATCAGCTCTAGGCATGAGAAGCGGATATCGTCCTCTTTTGGAAGACCAAAACAAAGTAGTTTCGCTTTCACAACAAACCACAGCACGTTCATGCATGGCGGCAACAGTACTACAGCGAGAATAAAAGTTATGCCTTCTTTCTTTGCGTGCACATTTGGGCAGCGTCTCAAATCTTCCCACATCGTGACGTAGATATGTGGGGGCGTGTTAGAATGAGCTGTTTTAGGTAGGCGTGGCTGACTCTTAACTTTTATAAAGAATATCTCTTTGGATTTGAGACTTTAGTATAGCAACTTTACGATCTTCTTTAGCACCAAGAGCTTGTAACACTCCAAAGAAAAAAGGAAAACTTGAAATTGCATGATATGACCTCTTTAACAGAGTGAAGTTCGTAACCGCATGGGTGTAGCAGTTGGCCGCGTGCTCATAACACGTGGGCTGGTAACGGCAGTTTGCAGCCGCGCGGGTGTTCATAAACCTGAAACACAAATAACAAACCAGACTGACTCCATTTGATACATGTTTGGACCAATGTTATTATCGTTAACTACAAATTTTTTTTTTTATTAATTCATGTTCATTGAAAAAATAAAATAAATAAATAAAATAAGATAAAATATAAAAATGTTAGGCTAGTTATTAGTTATACTGTCAGTAAATATTCCGGTTAGTTGCCAAAGTACTAAAATTACTAAAACTAAAGCTGAAAATAACTAAACTAATGCTGAAATAAAAAAAATAATAAAATTAAAGACTTTTTCTAAAAAATTATATATAAAATATAATAATAAACGATTTTAATAATAGATAAAAATAATAAAAATGACAAAAACACACAACAAAATTACTAAAACTGTAACTACAATTAAATTCAAAACAGAAAATACAAAAATAAAAATGAATATATACTATAATATTACATTACTGATATTAAACACCATTATGAAACGATATAAATAATGTAGTGACCAAGAATGTTAAACTATTTGTCAAAAAATAAATAAAATTTCACGCTTTTGCGTTTTTTGCCTTTAGATCAAAATGTTTTCATCATGACAAACATAAATGCATTCAAATGTTTCCAAAATACACACTACAACACTTCTATATGATAATAAAAATCTAATTAAACTCAATTAAACACTTGTTAAGAGAAAATAGCCGTCATTTATACTTCTGTATCTGTCTAAAATATAAATGTAAAATACAAAGTCATGCTTTTTGTGAGCATAGACAACCCCTTTTAATCATTCTGAGCCGCTTTGGCATTTTCTCCCAGATCTTTCTCTATCAATGATCCCCATCAGTAAACGGACACCAGCCCGAGGACGTGAGCTCATGATCTGCAGTGTGACTCATACAGATGTTCTGCTTTTCTCAGGTGTGTTTCCTCTTTTGTTTTATTGGAGTTCCTCAAAGATGCAGCAATGATGTCAAGCATGGTGGTGTGTGTGATGCAGTGGTGCATGCTCATTAAAAACACACATGCATCTGTGTGCATGCTGCAATCCCCACTCCCTGCGTCCCAACACCCATGCAGACCAATTCTGACACCGCTGATGTTTGGGGAGCAGATATCAGTCCAGAAAACCACAATCAGACTGCATAGACAATCTGACTTCAAAGCAAAGTCTGATCTCTAAACGGAGCATTTTGCTGGCATGATCAGACCACAGGACATGCTTTTAACTTAATTTATGTTTTGATCCATGAATAAAGCATGCATCTAAAAACATGCATCTAAAATATATTGCATAAAGAGATCAGACCATGCACTGAAATTTAACAATCAGGTCACATGATGAACTTTTATCTCAGTGCATAGTCTGATTCCAGCATCCAAAACAAAGTTCATGGTCTGATCTTTGATTATACAATATATAGCCAACAAAACACATGATCTGTAAATTATGCATGGTTTTATCTCCAAATAGAAAGTCAATAAAACCCTTATTGGCTTGAATTGCACTGTCAGATCTCTAAATAGAGAATATAGCATCAATAAAATACATGTTCTGCAAAGTATGCATGATCTGAATACATTAATAAAGATCATGCATTGACATCAATGCATCACATCAGGATGTGCCTGTATGTCAGTGAACGGTCTGTTCACAACATAGCACAAAATCAATAACGATGCATGATCTGATCGCTGGATATAGTTTACAAGATGATGCATGCCATGGTTTCTGAACAAACAAGTCTATGAATTAACAATAAAGATATAACCAGCAATAAAAGAGAGACAAGACGATGCATGGTAATCGGACCCGTTAGCCTCTGCACTCACCTCTGGAAACTATTAACCCTCTTCATCTCGCCAATTCACAAATTAAAACAGTGTTAAATCAATCAGATGATGAAAATGAATCAGATGTACGAGGCCTGCGACGAAATCCCCATTCACAAAAAAAACAACAATCCCCGGTCGAAACGAAACGCGTCCGTGCCACCATTACTGCTCAGATACACCCTAAATCATCCGTAAGAGTCCGTTTTGTCACATCATTCCATCTTGCGTCCGATCCCTCTCTCTTTCTCTGCCTTTATCCCTCTTTCTGTGCCACTCGAAAACCGGAGCTGTACATTTTAAGCATTTTTTCCCGCACACTTGATTGACGGGGCCTTCAGCCAATGGGAGCCCTGTCGGTCGTTGCGCTCAACCAATCATCGGCGAGAATGATATGGCTTTGTTTGACACAACAATGGAGGGCGGGGCGTACGGTGGCGAGAGAGTTGCCAGACCTGTTTGAGTGTGTCCTGTTATTCAAAAGTGACACTATAAAGGACAAATGACGCGTTACCTTTGTCATTCAGTTGAAATATAAAACTACAGCTATTAAGTGTAACTGTAACCTAAACCTCATGACGCGAACAGCAAACCAGCTTTACTTCTTCTTATCGTTATTTCTCAAATGTTCTGTTTGGACATGTGCAATCTTTAAAATACCTCGGAGTAACCTTACCATGTAAATGCCAAGGACACATTTAATAGTCAATACTATCAAGTAGCCTATTTTAGGCTAGCATGTAAATACAATGGTATATGGAAATAGTAATCATCTACTTCCAAAGTATGTGGTTTTACCAGGTGATACCATAGCACTCCATCTGCCGGTCCTCTGGTCTCTAGCATCTGATATTTTTTTCTGATATCATCAAAGTGACATAATTGCCATGAGTGATTTTCTCTCAGTTTGATTGCATGTGTGTTGTATGTGTAGCCTAATTGTGCTCCTGTTTTTGAACTGAATTTCCCCTCAGGGATGCAGGAATATTTGTCCCGTTGGACTGGCAGTTCTTCTGAATGATTTTGTGTATGAACACTCAGTCACTCACTCACTCACTCTCACACACACACATACTCACTTACACACAAACACTCACACACACACACACACACACACACACACACACACACACCACAAACACAACAACACACACACTCATCACTCACTCACACACACACACCACTCACCACACCACTCACTCACTCCCCCACTCACTCACTCACTCACAACACAATCACACACACACACACCCCCCCCCCAACACACTCCACTCACACACACTCAATCTACTCTGCTCGCACACACACACCACCACACAGCACACTCACTCACTCAATCACTCACTCACTCACTAACTCACACTCACAGAGAGAGACTCACCCACTCACTCACACACACTCACACACACACTCACACACACACACACTCACGCACACACACTCATCACTCACTCACACACACCCACACACCCACTCACACACACACACAATAACTCCTAACCCACCCAAATACTCACTCACACCAACTCCACTCACTCACTCACTCAACACTCACACCCACACACACACACACACTCACGCAGCACACACACACACACACTCACTCACTC
Organism: Sinocyclocheilus anophthalmus; assembly: GCA_018155175.1. Taxonomy (NCBI): domain Eukaryota; kingdom Metazoa; phylum Chordata; class Actinopteri; order Cypriniformes; family Cyprinidae; genus Sinocyclocheilus; species Sinocyclocheilus anophthalmus. Next base: position 62,451 of record JADLZN010000756.1, on the reverse strand, counting down.
AAAACACACACACACTCACTCACTCACACAAACAAACACACACACTCCAATTCAATCATCATCACACGCACGAGCACACACACAAACTCACTCCACTCACTCCAAACACACCACTCAATCACTCACGCACTCACACACAAACCCACACAGCGCACCACAAACACAGCACTCACTCACACAACACACACACAAACACACACACTCACGCACGCACACACCTACTCACACACACACACACACACCACACTCACTCACACACACACTCACTAACACACACAAACGCACACACTCACTCACTCACTCACACAAACAAACACACACACAAACACACACACACACTCAGACACACACTCACTCACACACACACAAACAAACACACACACACACACACTCAACACACACACTCACTCACTCACTAATCCACTACATCCAAAACCCCAACCACACCCACACACACAACACACACACACACACTCACACAACACACACACACTCACACACTCACAAACACACAAACACACAAACACACACACTCACTCACACACACTCAATCACTCACTCACTCACTCACTCACTCACACACACACTCCCACACTCACTCACTCACTCACTCAATACACACACACACTTACTCACTCACACACACAACAGACACTCACTCACACACACACACACTCAAACACACACTCACACACACACTCACTCACTCACACGGCACACACACTCACTAACACCCACACACACACTCCACCACTCACTCACTCACACACACACCCCCCACGCACACACACAATCACACACACACACTCACACAATCACACACGAACTAACACAACACACACACAAACACTAACACACACACACACACACCACAACCACACTCACTCACTCACTCACTCACTCCACACACACACACACACACACGCACTCACTCACGAATCACACACTCACCTACTCAAACACACACACACACACACACACGCGCACAAACACACACACACACACACAATCACTCCAACCCACACACCACACACTCACGCAAACACGCCTCAATCACTCACTCACTCATCACTCACTCACTCAGCACACTCACTCACGCACTCACTCACTCACGCACTCACTCACTCACACACACACTCTTTCTCTCTCACTCACTCACTCACACTCACACTCCACTCACTCACTCACTCACACACACACACACACACACACACACTCACTCACTCACACACACACACACACTCACTCACTCACACACACACACACACACACACACACAAAAAAAACACACACACACACACACCCACACACTCACTCACTCAAAAAAACACCCACACATCACTCAAAAACACACACACACACACACACTCACTTCACACACACACACCCACACACACACACACACACTCACTCACTCTCACTCCCACACACACACACACACACACACACAATCACACACACACTCACACACACACTCACTCACTCACATCACAAAACACTCACGCACTCGACTCACTCACTCAGAACCACACACGCACTCAACACACGTCACTCAATCACTCATTCACACACCACACACTCACACACTCACTCATACAACACAATCAGGGACACACACCACTCACTCACCACACTCATCACTCCCCACACACACACACACTCACTCACTCATCACTCACACACACACACACACACACGTGTCGATTCCCGGAACACGTGTTGCAACTAATGCTGAAGGCAAACCTGCCCAATATTATTGTGAAACAGCGTTTTTGGAGGAAGAGGACGTGGCTCAGGGATTCTGTGACCAGAATCAACATTACATAAACCAGCAGCAATGGCATTAGATGTCACAGATCATATATGTAAGGCTGTTAACTGAATTGAGAAGAAGTCAGTGTCGAAGAAGTTGTCAGATAGTTTTTCATTGGTGCAAGCATAAAGCGTAGTTTTCCTTAAAGTAGGCTACTGATGTAAGAACTTTGTTGAATCCTAATATGGTAATCATTCAGTACCATGTCGACAGTAGCGAGATCTATTAACTGCACTACAGACAGATTTACCTGTCTGACTGTAGGTCTAATTGCCTCAGACTTTAAATATTTGCCAGGTCATCTGATTATATGGCTTCTAAGAAAAATATGTTCTAAGAATAATGTTCTGAAAACCTAAGCACAAATACTTCGTTCATGGTACTTTTTTCTGTAACGTTTTAGTTGGATATTCTTTTAAAGGGGTCATATGATGCGATTTCATTTTTTTTTTCTCTTTGGAGTGTTACAAGCTCTTGGTGCATAAAGAAGATCTGTAAACTTGCAAAGACTAAAGTCTCAAATCCAAAGAGATATTAAAAGTTAAGAGTCAGCCACGCCTAAAACGGCTCGTTCTAACACGCCCCCACATATCTACCTCACGATGTGGGAAGATTTGCATAACGCCACCCAAATGTTCACCCAAAGAAAGAAGGCGTAACTTTTATTCACACTGTAGTGTTGTTGCCGCTGCTGCCATGTCGTGAAGGCACTGTGTGTTTCGTTGTGAAAGCGAAACTAATTTGTTTGGTTCCAAAAGATATCTGTTTTGTCATGCCTAGAGCTGATCCGTGCTGTCGCTGAGGAAATACATCAACATCGTGCTGTGGATCGCCGGATCGGCTTTCACCGTGGACGATGCTGAATCTAGCCGGGGGTCATCACATGTGGTTGCCACGCCTTCGTCGAATCCACCGGGCGCGCCATGTCTCAACCCCGCGCCTCTGCTCACGCTAGCCGCAGGCTTCCGCCTAACGCTAGGCCGCTGTGTGTGTTTTGTGTGTGAAAGCGAAAATACTTTGTTTGGCCTTTCAAAAGAGGACACAATCAGTGGTTAAGTTGTATTTACAAACACTGTTCCAGAACAGTTCAACCAAATATTCAGATGTGTGCAGCACATTTTTGGAGGACTGTTTCTGATCCTGGGAGAGTAGACTACAATGCCGGATGTTCTGACTCACAAACTGTAAGTACATTTTCATTTAAAGGATTTGCCACTGATGATTCAAACACTAGTTTTGAGCAGTGTAGAGAAGCGCTTGTTTTTTGTCATTTCTTCGATCACAAATGCAGACATAGTTTTAAGTTTACGCGGCGCGATGCAACACAATGCGTAAAAAGACAGTATAAGTAATAATAATCAGTAATTATGTCCCCACTGGATGCAACAAATGCCTCGTTATAATGGGTTTTCATGTTTTTGTCTTGTCGCTCCGGGACACGGCATCACAGTATGGTGAGGGGCGTAACATTTCCGTCACACGCTTGAGGTATTCGGCCAATCACAACGCACTGGATAGCTGGCCAATCAGAGCACACCTCGCTTTTCAGACTGATGGGTTTTGTAAAAATCTATGTGTTTCAGAAAGGCAGGGCATAGAGGAGAAACAATAATGTACAGTATGTGGACATTTTTTTTTTTTAAACTGTTAAACCGCGATAAAACATTACTGCTACACAAATACACAATAATGTCTTCTTTAGCCAGCATAAATGACCCTAAGGTTTTTTCAAATGTTTATACATAAGTAAAGTAAAGTAAACTGGAATGTTTCTTAAGATTTGCATAACCAAGAAAAACATTTTTTTTTTATTTTTTTTACAAATTAGACGTTTTTGACCACGCTATGAGAACATTCTGAAATAACGTTTTCATAACTTAATGGGAATGTTTGCAAAATGTTCTTATAATGATTTTTACTCAGTTCTGACAATGGCCATATGTCTGCGTTTAAACACTTCCTCAGAATGGTTCTTTCCTGTGGTGCTGTTACTTCCCACAATTCACCGGAAATAGAACAGAGAAGTGCAACCACATGCATCAAACAATAGAAAAATATTGCAAGCAAAATTGCAGCAAATAAATAAATAAGTCCTGGAAACCTGAGATTTTTATTTGCAGGACAGATAGAGGACAAGATAGAGTATGAGTTTAAATGACACCAACCCAAGCATGTCTAAACGTAAGAGCGATTGGATAATGTGTGTTTTAGTCTCTTAGGCAAATGCAAGATAACCGTATCCACATAAATCCACGACAGCCCTACTTCTTCAGCTTAACCTCTTCTTTAATGCACACATAGAAACAATGACAGAGGCCCTTAGAAGCCATGTGCGTTTATGGAAATTGCAATCATTGCGTGGTGGTCAAAACCAACACAGCCCAGCTCTCAGAAACCAGCAAACTCTTGATGCTACAATAAGTCCAGTGTGGCTACACTGTAAAAAAAATCTGTGACATTTATGGTAAAATACCGGCAGCTGTGGTTGCCAGAACTTCACCGTAAAAAATATGTTAGCAACATTTTAGGTTTTACAGACTTAACTTAAATTCACAATAAAATACCGTATTTCATTAACTGGTGTAATGTTAATAAACGAACACATTGAAGTACTAATATCTGTTTTGAACCATTGTAATGCACTGATAACCACCAAAAACGGGTGGTGATGAGAAAGTCACACCAAAGCTCATCATAAACAGCTTTTCGATAAGGTGCACAGTGTCATTCACACTAACACTAAACCCCATCATGGTGACACACATGATACTGAAATAATGCAATAAACATTAATTTAACAACATTAGATGTAAGATTAAACCCTAATGTACACAACTGAAAAGAAAAAAAAAATATGAAGAAACTTATTTCAACAACAAAAAAAAAACTATGAAGTGTCATGCAGGGAATTCTGGGAGTGTCAATTTTACGTTTTTTCACTGTAAATTATACAACGACTTTTTTATTTTTCACTTCCAAAAAACTTATTTTTACGTTAATTACGTAAATTACGTTAAATGTAATTACATTTATTCAACTAACATATTAGGGAAACTTACTGTTAACCAATTAACAGGTTTTTACTGTAGCATTTTTACAGTCTTTTACTGTTAAAATCACAATCATTTTTTACAGTTAGACAGTCAGACAGAGCTAAATAACCGGGGGGGAATTAACACTAAGACGACTAAACAGGAAAGCTATACTTCTTTTCCTCCTTTGTATCGTTCATGATGTATCTCTCTACAAAGAGAATCGTATTCCGTCTACAAACATTAACATACGGGCCAACACAAATATGTTCTTCTAAGAACATTTTGCTAATGCTCCAATGAAGTTATAAAAAAAAGGTACTTCTGAATGTTCTCAGAACAATATATATATTATATATCTATTTATATAATACTTCTAACAGTATCGGGCCTCACCTAATGTTCTCATTATAAAAGACTACCCATAGATCCATTTCCCCAAATGAACAATATTTTTCACCTTGTCTTGTGGTAAAGTTCCTGAGGGACTAGAAAATGAAATTACACCCAGATAGTTTTGTGCAGCGCGTGTTCTCTGAGGGAAACATCTCTCATTACTCTTTCATGGACTGTAAGATAGGAACCACGGGGACATAACAAAAGGGGCCACCTGAGAGGAGAAAGCTGAAATAATATCCCCGAGAGCCGGGACAAACACACTGCCAGACCCGGAGCCCCAAACACAGCGCTGACCTCCCAGAATCCTCTCTGTCTGTCTCCTGACAGCACTGACAGAACCTCTCAGGATCGGCCCACATCAGACATGCTCCCTTGGCCCTATTTCTGTCCCAGATGTGTTTATCCCTGTGGAGAAGTCAGTTATGTTGTTCCCTTGCATTAAAAATAACACCAAGCAAAACGCTTTTCTAGCTAACAGAGCTAAAGCTAAAACTTTGCTTGTATTTTGCTAGGCCCCATAAAATAGTTTGATGAGTAATTGTCATAATGGAAATGAAACCGAAAGTATATGTGTCTGGTTTTGAACAGGTAAGGGATCTTCGTACGTGTGTTAGTGGCACACAGCGCTATCTTCTGTTATCTTTACGTTAAATATTCACTCTGTGCTACGAGTCACTCAACCTTTGAAACAGATGACGCTGTTGGTGGTTTGTGTGTGTACTGGTATTATCACGTTATGGGGACCAAATGTCCCCACAATGATAGTAATACTAGTAAATTTTGACCTTGTGGGGACATTTTTGAGGTCCCCTTGAGGAAACAAGCTTATAAATCATACAGAATTACGTTTTTTGAAAATCTAAAAAATGCAGAAAGTTTCCTGTGAGGGGTAGGTTTAGGGGTAGGGTTGGTGTAGGGCAATAGCACATACAGTTTGTACAGTATAAAAACCATTACGCCTATGGAATGTCCCCATAAAACATGGAAACATAACATGTGTGTGCATGTGTGTGTGTGTGTGTGCATATGTGTGTGCGACAATGATAAACTTCTACAGATATGATTGTGTTAAATTATCCTATCTAATCAACACCGCGTGAGCTGGCAAGTATTTTAAGCTTATTGTGTATAAATTATGCATTAGGGCCTACACACAGAAAGTCTATGGTACCCATAATTCCCACCAATAGTTCAAAAGTTTGGGGTTGGTAAACATTTTTTTTCATTTTTGAAAGAAGTCCTTTGCACACCAACGGGGCAGGCATTTATTTTGACAAAAGACAGTTAAAATACTTGTAATGTTTTGAAATATTATTACAATTTCAAATAGTGTTTTCTATGTGAATATATGTTCAAACGTAATTTATTTCTGTGATCAAAAAGCTGAATTTTCAGCATCATTACTCCAGTCTTCAGTCACATGATCCTTCAGAAATCATTCTATAGAAACATATTATTATCAATGTTGAAAACATTTGCTGCTTCATATTTTTGTGAAAATCGTGTTACATTATATTTTAATGTATTAAAAGTATCAATTTATTAAAAAAGAAATCTGACCAAACTTTTCACTAGTACAGTGTTACTACTGAGAGAAAAAAAACATTAATTAAATTAAGTAAATTAATTATGGCTGCAGATACTAATCAATAAATAATCAACACTGACAGCAGTTGACTAATGAATTAGTTGGGTCTCTTATACTGGAATATTTATTTTGTTATAATTCCATTATATTTTTTTATGTCATGATTTAAATATTTTATTAATTTTATTATTGCTTATTATATTTTTTGCATATAATGTCTCGCATATATTTACATTTTTACTCATTTTATAGCCTTCACTTTGTTTGTAAGACAAGATAGAATAAACAGATTTTCATTTTAAAACATAAAATGTGGCTTCATTCCACCAACAAATAATCAGACAAAATGATTAACAAAATTAGTTTCATCTCTAAAATGTATCTTTCAGAATCATTCTGGAGGAAGGCATTTATAAATATATAATCCTGTAATATATGTCCTGCATTTGTTTAAGCGTCTCCCTTCTGAGAAACCAAAGTGTAAAAATAGCTAGTAAGTACGAAGTAGCATGACGAAAAGCTCAGCGGCTAATGGGGTCAAGACCTCTGTGACAAAACAGCGAGTCAAACCCTCACGACACACCCAAACAAAAACATTGATGCATTTTATGTAAAGTTTCAGTTTAACCTCTAAACAACCTCAGCCGTGGTTTTGCTGATGGATAATCTAATCCACAAGCCAATGAGATTAATGTGTGTGAGCCGTCAACTCAGAATAGATGCAGGATGTTGTCTTAAAGGGGCCATATGATGCGATTTCAAGTTTTCCTTTCTCTTTGGAGTGTTACAAGCTGATTGTGCATAGATAAGATCCCTGAAGTTGCAAAGACTAAAGTCTCAAAACCAAAGAGATATTCTTTATCAAAGTTAAGACTCTGCCACGCCCCCCCTAAAACGGCTCGTTCTAACACGCCCCCACATATCTACCTCACTATGCGTAAATATTAGCATAATGCCGCCCAAATGTGCACGTAAAGAAAGAAGGCGTGGTTTCAATAACCGCAGTTAGTGTTGATGCATTTAGGAATCTTTAAGATTACTTACAACAGAACAGCAATGCATTTTATGGACGACCGTTTCGTGAACCTAGGAGAGGAGGTAATTCTGACTTTGCTATGACAATCTGGCGCTTCTGAATCAGCTACTGTTTTGTTATTAGTTTAAGTATTTGCTATTGACTGTTCAAATGCGGAGTTTTGTGCATCGTGTGTGTGTGTGTGTGGGTGCGCACGCTCGTGTGTGTGAGAGAGAGAGAGAGAGAGATAGGGTCACATCACAGTGGAGTAAGCTGTCTTAACCGTGGCTTGTGTACTGCAAACACATACCAGCTTCATCACTGTGTCTGTCACGCGACTCTGTTCCCCTTTCGGGCTCTGTCTTTACATTTATTTTGAAAGCTGAAGCTCGCGATTATGGTAAGGGGCGTTACATTTCCGACGAGTGCTTGCGGTGTTCGGCCAATCACAATGCACTGGGTCAGCTGGCCAATCAGAGCAGACTGCGCTTGTCGGAAGGAGGGACTTTGTAGAAAACTACGTGTTTGAGAGAGGCGGGGCATAGGAGGACCTACAATAATGTTCAGTATTGGAAAAATAATGTGTTTTTTGAACAAACGAATGTCAACATATTCTGTTACACCAAATAATGATCTTTAAAAAAGCATCATATGACCCCTTTAAATAATTGTTCATAAACCAATCACTGGCACACTTCGCAGAAACGCCTGACCTCCATTTCGCTGATTCATGGATCAAACTGTTCAGAAAAAGACTCTGAATTTCTCAGAAGTTGCTCTTTTATAGTTCAGGAGACTTAATGACATTGTCTGTTACATCACAGTTAAGTGCCAGCTCTGTCTCGGGTGTTTCTCCAGAAACAGTCAATAGTTCGCTAAAAATGTTTGTAATTTTAATGTAAAAGACTCTACAGTGATCACCTGCTAATTGGCTAATAAGTTCCCTGACTAACGGTCCAGGTAACAAATTTAGGTTATGAAAACGTGGGGACATTGTTTTAACGTTTCTAAAGCGGTTGAAATGTCCAGTTTTAAATGTTACATAAACGTTTCTTACAGAGTTCTACTAACTTTATTTAAAAATTACTAACATTAACACTTTTTAAAATTCTAAGAACGTAAAAATTTCCAAAACATTTTTTGTCGTGATTAGAATGTTATTTCAATGTTACAAAAATGTTTCTTATAGTGTTCTACTAACCTTTTCACCCAACATATAACATTATTTAAACGTTGTTTAAATTCTAAGAATGTTTACGTTTGCATTTTTTGTTTGTGATTAAAATTTAAAAGAGACTAAAAGGCTTCTTAAATGTCCTACTAATGTTATTTCTACCCAAAGTATAATGTTGTTTGAACTTTGTTTGTAACATTTTAAGAATGTCATGATCATGATTATAACGTTACTTAAAGCTTACAAAAACGTTTCTTGGAACATTCATCTAGTACAAATAACATCATAAGGGCGTTCCAAGAATGTTGTTTAAGAATGTTTTCTCTCAACATTATGAGAATGTATGTCAAATATTAATAAAGTTATAAGGATGTTCCATACACATTATTTTAAGAACGTTTTGTCCTTGACTTAAAAAAAAAACGTTAGTAAAAGTTGCTGAGGGAACGCTTTAAGTAATTTTACAGTGCAATGCTGTTAAATGTACAGAATTTAGAAGTAAATGCGAACCATCATCAGTGAAAAATCCTAAACTGATATTCCCACAATCCCCAGCATGAGACTTATTTACCATAAATTTAAGTACTGTCCTAAAATGTTGCTACAGTTAACGGTAAAGTTCTGGCAAGCTGCCGATTTCTTTACCGTAAAATTTCACAGATTTATTATTACAGTGCATGAATTTAATGTTCAAATCATTAAATCCTGGAAGAATCGTTTAGGTTCATACTGAGACTTTTGGTCCCAGAACGAGAACAAACCTCCGTTTGTTCTCTACTGAATCTCAAAGCTGTTCAAGAAAAACAGGTGAGATAGATGTTTTGTTGTTGTTTACTCACCGTTTCTCCTGATAATCCAATCCTGACACGATTCAATCTCGCACAGAAGTTATTAAGAGTTATTAAAAATATATGTTTTATGCAAGTTATAAAATGATAGATACCCGTATGTACAGTAGATAGAAAAGATAACGCGTGCTGTTGAGCAGCTGTTATCAGTCCGTCTCCTTCCAGCCTGTCAGACCAAAGTACTCTTTTTCTCTGCACCAGGGCGATCGTAAGTGGTCACCATCTTGTTCTGGTCCCACCTGGCATTAGCGGGCGAACTCTGCATGACCACCAGCCGGATGGGAGCGGGGTTGATGTTGAGCACGGGGTCGGGAGCGTACTCCTTGGTGGGATCCTTGCCCTGGCAGTCATAGAGGATGCAGGAGATGAGGAAGACGAGGAGGAGGATGACATAGCTGGCGATCAGGATGATGAGGTTGAGGGTGACCGGGTCTATCTCCACATCATCGGCGAAGAAGCTCATGGTGGCGGCGGGACGGTGAAGGACTGAGACGGAGTGTGAGCCGTATCTCAGTACAGATAGACCTGTGAGGGATTAGCTGACACAAATCTCTCTCTCCTTCCCTGTCTGTCTGTCTGTCTCTCAATTCAGTTTAATGTGCGTTATTGGCACATTGACTAATCGTACATCTGTATCGCCAGAGCATTTGCAGCTTATATCCTATTTCAGTTTTAATGTGTTTTCTTGGCATCACAAACACGTTTGTACTGCCAAAGCGTTTGCAGATGAGTTGCATATTAGGGCAAAATAAAAATTGTGCATAACAGCGCCCTGAAATACAATGTTTGACGGACAAAGAAAGATAAAACGGGTGGTGTTTGACAATCAAAACAGTGTCTGGGTCTAAAAATACTTTAATCCACAGCAGACTTCTTACCTTTGGCATCTTCAGTACGTAGAACAAGACTGGATGAAGAAATCAGGAGCCAAGTCTAAAAGATACAAGTAACTACAGTAGCTCCATATTCAGATATAAACACTAGGCCTAATGTTTGGGGGTCGGTTAGACCCTTGTTTTAAAGGCTGCATTTATTAAAAATACAGTAAAAATCATAAAATAGATACAATTTCAAAAGAATTGTTTTCTGTTTGAATATACTGTAAAATGTAATTTATTCCTGTGATGCGCAGCTGAATTTTCAGCATCATTACTCCAGTCTTCAGTGTCACGTGATCCTTCAGAAATCATTCTAATATGCTGATTTGCTGATCAAGAAACATTTCTGATTTTCATCAATGTTGAAAACAGTTGCCGCTTCATATTTTTGTGGAAACTGTGAAATGCTTAATTTTTCATAAATCTTGGATAAATATAAAGTTCAAAAGAACTGCATTTATTTGGTACAGAAATCTTGTTGAGAAGCGACTTCATACATGCACTAAAATCACTGTATGCATATGCACATGCATAAATGCATAAATGGATGTAATTGGTTTTCTAGTGACCACTACTGCAGCCTGAAATCTAGGTTGAAGTTATTGGTTGGTTTTGATGGAGATGAGGCCTTGTTGCTATTGTTTTCTGTGTTAGTATTTACGACACAATGATTGGGTGTGTGTGTGTGTGTGTGTGTGTGTGTGTGTAATCCTAATCTTGATTGTGAGGAGGGACTGAACCATCTGTTTTAGCAGTGTTCACGCTAATCTATCAGGCGCACGACATAGAGACACACCACCACCGGAGACAATGTTATCATCCTCAACTAAAACAACAGAAATAACTCTAGCCCTAACTGAGCCTAAACTACAATACAACTGCAGGCTTGAAAATGCAAACAAACAATAAAGAAAAAATGACTAAACTAAAATGCAACCTAAAGGCTCCAAAATGAAATAAATAATCATAAAAAAAAAAACGGCCTAAAATCAAAAATAACAAAATGACATTTAAAGGCGAACTACATAAAAAAAAAACTAGCAATCAAATTAAACTATTCACTATAAATAAAATAATTAGAAAACACACAAACACAAATAGATATATATATATATATATACTATATACTATTATATATAATGCAGCACTCAAATTGACTAATCACTTTAAATGTTTCCTGTTCAGGGACAAAGATAAATTCTAATGCATAACACATTGTAGAAAAAAGTCTACTTTGGTGAATTTGAGTTATATTAATTTGAATAAAAATAATTTAGTTGAATTTGATTTTTACAATGTCATGGTAATGAATGGACAAATGCAAATTACCTGATATTCTTTAAACAGTAAAAAACACAAAAAAAAAAAAAATTTGAAAAGCATCATACCCTGTTAATTATATCAGTCTCTCATTGCTAATTACATCATGGGAAAATAAATGAGACATGTTGCAAATGTTTTAGCAATGCAAGCCCTAGCAAAGCAAAATCTGAATTTAAATCTGACAAACAGCAAGAGACAGACATAGATAAATGAATCGTAATTCGTATGTAAAATATGAATAATCTTATTCCTAAAGCAGATCTTTGACCGTGACAGCACTGCACAGCAGGTCAAATTCAGTGCAAAGTCTCTTCTGAGCAGAAGAGGGCAGAAGAGCTCAGGGCTGAATAATGCAGGCCTCACTCTTCAAGAACAAAATATAATTATACTCTTGTATTATTCACGATGCTGGAGTGAAAGTACAATGAGTTCATGAAATGATACACATCCAGAAAGTAATTTTTTAGATGCAAAAGCAACTGAACATGACATTTTAATACTTTAATACTTAGAGGTTTAATCACATCACTAACATTAATATGAGCACTACTAGTAATGTTAATAATTAGAGGATCTCTGATGGCTCTCGGCCTGAAGAACAGATTGTTGCCTTCATTCACTCTGCTGACATTATCAAACTGATAAGAGAAAATTCTGAGACACAGTGGCACCACAACATCTGTGCATGCATTTTGAAATCACAAGCTGTTTTTCAGGGAGTCAGACATTTATATAACGAATAAGCAGGAATTAAATGTTTTATGCCATATCAGTTTGTGTATTCAGAGGTGCGGGTGGAGTCTGTCCTGTCTGTGGTGCCAAACTCCAGAAAGAGAGACGGCGAATGTTTTACCTCCCGCTTCCAGGATCAGGTTTGATAACGTCAGAACTCAGACTTTATTTTTGACTGACATGCATAAACAAAGCCGCCCTCTCTTCCACGTTAATTACCCACAATTCTGCTTCCTGCCGCATAAAGAGTTTGTCACGTTTATTCCTGTTCCTGCATGCATGTGCCACTGTGCCTTTACTCTGGTGGCAAATACATTTTTCCTCTCTCCCAGTTCCCTGAATTGTTTTCATGAAAGTTAAATTTTACAATTATTAGGCTAGTTGTAGAATCAGTTTGTGCATAAAAAAAAAAAGTTCTATTGGATCCTTTCAATAAATTAGTCAAATTAGACTGCAAAGTGCTCTGGGTGTTTTGTGAATCGCAAAAGAATCGTTGATTCTAGTCGATTCCTTTCAATGAGTCAGTCAGTTTGGACCACAAATCGATTGTTTTGTGAATCGCAAAAGAATTGTTCATTCTAGTCGATTCCTTTCAATGAGTCGGTCAGTTTGGACCACAAATCGATTGTTTTGTGAATCGCAAAATAATCGTTGATTCTAGTCGATTCCTTTCAATGAGTCAGTCAGTTTGGACCACAAATCGATTGTTTTGTGAATCGCAAAATAATCGTTGATTCTAGTCGATTCCTTTCAATGAGTCAGTCAGTTTGGACCACAAATCGATTGTTTTGTGAATCGCAAAAGAATTGTTCATTCTAGTCGATTCCTTTCAATGAGTCGGTCAGTTTGGACCACAAATCGATTGTTTTGTGAATCGCAAAAGAATCGTTGATTCTAGTCGATTCCTTTCAATGAGTCGGTCAGTTTGGACCACAAATCGATTGTTTTTTTAATCGAAAAAGAATCGTTGATTCTAGTCGATTCTTTTCAATGAGTCAGTCAGTTTGAACCACAAATCGATTGTTTTGTGAATCGCAAAATAATCGTTGATTCTAGTCGATTCCTTTCAATGAGTCAGTCAGTTTGAACCACAAATCGATTGTTTTGTGAATCGCAAAATAATCGTTGATTCTAGTCGATTCCTTTCAATGAGTCAGTCAGTTTGGACCACAAATCGATTGTTTTGTGAATCGCAAAATAATCGTTGATTCTAGTCGATTCCTTTCAATGAGTCAGTCAGTTTGGACCACAAATCGATTGTTTTGTGAATCGCAAAAGAATCGTTCATTCTAGTCGATTCCTTTCAATGATTCAGTCAAATCGGTTCGCAAAGCAGTCTGAACGAATCCTGTCACAATTTTACAATTACTAATTTGCATAAAGTGAGTATAATATTATGATATTTCTTATGCAAACTGTGCAGCAATCATTGGCTGTGCACAGAAAGGTCAGCTGCATAATGGGTCAGAACTGAAATTGAACATTGCATTGCAACATCTGACTTGCATGTGGCGCTGTGTAACTCTGTGTGCTTGACATTTTTTTCTCCCTAGAGTTCAACGCGTGGGGAACGTTGACACGAATCATGTGAAAGAGTCTTGAAACCCTTAGAAAGCATTTTATTTCCCTGATGTTCATCTACTGAGGTCAAAGACAGACTTTCTCAATGTCTTTGGCAGCAGTTTGCGGTTTGCGTCGGAGGACATTTGGTAATTGGTACGATAAACCAAAAAGACTCATAACAGGGGTTTGCCAGACTGAAATTCTGTTGCTTAATCCAATTTCACTCTCATTAAGACCCAATAAACTAACATTTGTAAGCTTTGTTGGAAGAAAAAGCACAAGCACATCTACAGTTTGCTTGTAAAGTTCTGTTCAGTTTACAAAAACACATGAATTGGCAGATATTTTCAAATGAACTTCATGTTGTGTGAACTCACGTATTGAAAAGAGCCGTGTGTGTTTTTCCTGTGCTGAGAGACTGGCATGGCTGTAGGAGAGAACTAGAGAGCAGTGTGTGTGTGTGTGTGAACTGCTCTGAGCCTATTTATTCTGAACTGTGGAGATGGGTCCATTAGACATGGCCAGCGAGACTTATTCGATTAAGAGAGAGAGAGCGAGAGAGAGAGAGAGAGACTGAACTTCATACCCTGAATGTTTCACACACACCTGCCAGTACACAATATATGTGTGTGTATGAATGAACAGGATACAATATATTTAACTGAGTGTGTTACAATACCAAAGGCAGTAACATGGATTTGTATCATATTACTATGTGGTTGTTAAGGTATTCTGGGTGGTTTCTAGGTAATTTCTTATTGGCCCAAGTCAAAAGAGCTCATTTACAAGATGTTCTTGTCTCTATCAGAGATTGTTCCATTACTGTACTTAAAGGGACATTCAGCAGAAATTTATATTTGTGTATAGTAGAAATATAATTTTGGATATTTCTACTATACACAAATATAAATTTCTGCTGAATTGTATTTTTATTTTACTAAACTTATGTAGGCTACTTTTGCTCTGATAATACATTTGTCCAGATCTTTTCAGCAACTGCAAACCGAAAATACACTGCCGATACTGATATGATTAATTTCTTTTCAATACCATCAGAAAATGGGTTTGCTAAAACAGTTTTGAATGATTGTTTCACAAATCGCAAATAATCATTAATTCTAGCTGATTCTTTTCAGTGAATCGGTTCACAAAATTATCAGAACGATTTGTTTTGTGAATAGCAAAGGAATTGTTCATTCTGGGCGATTCTTTTGACTGAATCAGTCAAATTGGTTGGTAGAGCGGTCTGAAGTGTCATTTTGAGAATCGTAAAAGAATCGTTCGTTCTAGGGATGTAACGATTAACCGTGAGCCGGTTGAAAATCGATTTAAATATGTGACGATTCAACTCGTGACTGCTAAACAAATCACGATTAATTTAGGTGTAGGAGTTTATATGAATGCACACTCTAAAAAATGCTGGGTTAAATACTACCCAGTGCTGGGTAAAATAGGGACAAACCCAGCAATTGGGTCTTTTGACCCCAGAAAAACCGGTTGGGTTACTAACCACGAATGTTGGGTAAACATTTAAAAATAACCCAACCGGCTGGGCCAACACAACCCAATTGCTGGGTTTTTCCTATTTAACCAGAACTGGGTTTTATTTACCAGCATTTTTAGAGTGTAGGTATGAGGGGAACTTATGTGTTTAGCAAAAGTTTAGATGGTAATTGTTTCTTTTCATTCTTGCCTTGTCTAAAGCCTATTAAAGTTCATAGTGCAGCGCTGCTTTGTTTACAGCAAAAACCAAGGAAACACTTTAAGCGCCACCTACTGGCAAAGAATGAATCTGCTTCTCATTCAGCTCGTCTGCTGTTTCATCCAGATATTTTTTATGTATAGTTTCACAAAACTGAAGTCAAAATTTCGAAATTATACAAACTGATTTAGATTAAAAACTGATCATGTTGAATGTATGCCGCATCTTGTTGGATCATGATTAAAATGAAGTGTTGCCTTAATTTAAATGGACAAGAGACAGGACTCAAGCCTTATTTGTTTATATGAAGACATTATGTTATTGTACTGAGGATTGATTTTTTTTTAAATTTCAATTTAGTTTTGTTATTTACATAATATTTAAATTTTGTATTTAGCAGACGCTTTTATCCAAAGCGATTACAAATGAGGACAATAGAAGCAATCAAACAAACAAAAGAGCAGCAATATGCAAGTGCTATATTAGTATATTACTATAGTGTTATATTTAAATTTCACAAAGAAATGTGCAGCATTTGGTCCAAGCAATAATAAAAGGACACATCTAAATTTATAATTTGTCTTAAATCTCATTTAGTAAAAAATAAAAATAAAATAAAATCGTGAATTGAATCGAATCTTGAAATCAAAATTGTGAATTGAATCGAATCGTGAGTTGAGGGAATCGTTACATCCCTATATGCTACTAATTTTTAATAGTAAAGATAAAAATCAGTATGTAAAATGGTCTGAACGACTCGTTTCGAAAATCGCAATAGAATCGTTCAGTCTAGTCGATTCTTTTAGTGAATTGGCCAAATCAGTTCAGAAAAGTAGCCCTAACGACTCATTTCGCGAATCACAATATCGTTAATTCTAGTCGATTCCGCTTAATGAATCAGTCGGTTCGCAAAGCGGTCTTAAAGGGGGTTTTTTTTTCATATGATGCGATTCAAGTTTTCCTTTCTCTTTGGCGTGTTACAAGCTGATGTGCATAGATAAGATCCCTGAAGTTACAAAAACTAAAGTCTCAAAACCAAAGAAATACTCTTGATCAAAGTTAAGACTCTGCCACACCCACCTAAAACGGCTCGTTCTAACAAGCCCCCACATACCTACCTCACTATGTGGAAATATTAGCATAATGCGCCCAAATGTGCGCGCAAATAAAGAAGGCGTGGTTTCAGTA
Source organism: Sinocyclocheilus anophthalmus (assembly GCA_018155175.1). NCBI lineage: Eukaryota > Metazoa > Chordata > Actinopteri > Cypriniformes > Cyprinidae > Sinocyclocheilus > Sinocyclocheilus anophthalmus. The sequence continues at coordinate 45,196 of JADLZN010000756.1, read as the reverse complement.
ACTGCAGTTAGTGTTGAAGCAGCCATGTCAGGGAGACGCTGTGTGTTTCAGTGCGAAAGCAAAAGCACTTTATTTGGCTTCTGAAAGTAGATGCATTTAGGAATATTTTTACTTACAACAGAACAGCAATGCATTTATGGACGACCGTTTCGTGAACCTAGGAGAGGACGTAATTCTGACTTTGCTATGACAATCTGGAGCTTCTGTTTTGTTATTAGTTTAAGTATTTGCTATTGACTGTTCAAATGCGGAGTTTTGCGCATTGCGTGTGTGTGTGTGTGGTGTGGGTGTGTGTGTGTGTGCGATGCAGATTTGCCAGAGCGCGCGAGAGGAGAGGAGAGAGAGATGAGAGAGACATCACAGTGGAGTCAGCTTTCTTAATTGTGGCTTGTGTACTGCAAACACATAACCAGCTTCATGACTGTGTCTGTCACGCGACTCTGTTCCCTGTCTCTGTCTTTACATTTATTTTGAAAGTTGAAGCTCGCGATTATGGTAGGGGGCGTTATATTTCCGACGAGTGCTTGAGGTGTTCAGCCAATCACAATGCACTGGGTAAGCTGGCAAATCAGAGCAGACTGCGCTTATCAAAAGGCTTTGTTGAAAACGACGTGTTTGAGAGAGGCGGGGGATAGAGGAACTACAATAATGTACAGTATTTGAAAAAGAATGTGTTTTTGAACATTAAAGCATGTCAACATATATTCTGTTACACCAAATACACAAAATTAATGATCTTTAAAAAAGCATCATATAACCCCTTTAATGACTCGTTTTGTGATGTTGTCGACCACCCTGTTGTGAATTATATAAAAAACAATAATTCTAATCGATTCTTTTCAACTTGATTGCAAAGTCTCAACGACTCATTTTGTGTAGTGGTCTGAACGACTCATGTTGTGTATTACAAAAGAATCGTGAATTGTAGTCGATTCTTTTCATTGAATTGGTCAAATTGGTTTGCAAAACTGTCTAAATGACTAATTTTGTGAATCGCGAATCAAAACACTTTGCTCGAACAAAATGCAGTTGGAAGACACTATGCACGTAAGCTCAACCTGTGATTTTGGATATTAATTCTGAGCAATAATTTGACAAAAAAAAAACTCCACGAAAATGTAATGAGTGTATGTTTGTGCTCGTGTGTGAACGCAAACCTGCAATGTCACTCAGTCTGTGAGGAGTCTGGAACCTTTCCTTCCTGAGGGCTGCAGTGTTTGTGTTAGCCCCGCCGAAAGCCCTTCTTCTGGGTGTGGGAACCGACTCCTCCCTGGGCTTCACATTTCCTCTAGTCAAGGACTGAGCGGCCGAAGCAGACCGATCTGGGGTACGTTTCCCAAAAGCATCGTTGGCTAACTTTGGTCGTTAGTTCCATTGAACTCTATTGGTAACTACGGAACTTGCAACCATAGTTGCTTTTGGGAAACGCACCCCTGATCCACTGCCATACGGCCTACATTCAACGCGCACGTCCGGACGTACACTGGTTTCACTGAGAAACACATAACCACGTTCACAAATATTATAGGCTTTTTTTTAGTCTAGGTTAAGTATGTCTGTATCAGTTTATATTCTAATCGAATATACAAAGAAATGAGTTAGTTGTCGTCCAGTAATCAATTGTAGATTTCAGCTCAGATCATTTTAAAAGAAGTGTTTAAGTTCATTTCAGCAAAAGAGCTAGAAATTATTCTCCATTTAATCTCACTGCTGTTTAAGAGAAACAATTGAGATATTTTTTACTATGGGTAAGGTTGTATGTGGCATAAATTAAATCAGCAGTTTTCTACAGGTGTCACCTGTATATTTATAGGTGTCCTAAGATGGTCACGCGCTTTGCCCTGGTTTCGGCCTCTCTTTAAAGGGGTCCTATTATGCTTTTTCACTTTTTCAACTTTAGTTAGTCTGTAATGTTGCTGTTTGAGCATAAAAATGATCTGCAAAGTTAGAAAAATCAAAGTCCACTTCAAAAAAAGATATTTTATTTAACAGAAATCACTATTAAAAAATTACAACGAATGACTCGTTTGGACTACAACGCATAATTTCCGGGATTTGTGATATCACAAATATCGACGAATGGGATGAGACCTGGTTGAGCTGCACTAGAGAAGGCAACGAGTGTTATCACTATGTCGGAGACACGCTAGCTTTCCCAAGGCAGACAAACTTAGAGTGGTTACAATCATCCAGGTTTAAATCGCGCTCAAATTGATTTGATTTATTTACACTGAAGCTCGCAGGCGGCTATGGTAAGGGGCGTGACATTTCCCAAACAGGCGCCGAGTGCAGCCAATCACAACACACACTGGCCCAAATAACCAATCACAGCACACACTGGCCCAGCTGACCAATCACAGCACACACTGGTCCAGCTAACCAATCACAGCACACACTGGCCCATCTAACCAATCACAGCACACACTGACCCATCTAACCAATCACAGCACATTTCGTATTTCAGAAGGCGGGCCTTCATTTGATACAGGAACTATTCGAGCCGTTCATGCCAGAATGGGGAGAGAGGTGTTGTAATAATGTAAAAAAAAATTGAAAAATAATGTGTTTTTCGAACAACCTAGTATGAGAGCCTGTTCTAGTACACCTCGAAACAAAATCAAGACTTTGTAAAAGAGCATAATAGGACCCCTTTAAAATCGCCATCGGAAACCTTTTTCATGCTCGTCCCTCGGCGGCAGAGGAGGCAAGGATGTTCACAGCTAATTTAGAACCAGTCTGTCCAATAACGCCCTGCGATCTCATATAGGCTACTCACACCCCCACTGTGGCCGACAGTAGCCTACGGAGTGATGAGTGTTAAAACAAAAGAAGAGGAAAATTTATATTTCAGTGCTATTGCATTCTCTCACAAAAGTATTGTGTTCCCACGTGAAAATTTGCATTCACTTCCAAAACTACTGTGATGGAAATAACATGAGGTGAGAGGAAAAACTATATTTCAGTGCTTTTGCGAGCAAAAACTAAATTATTTGGTAGATGCAATAGTTTTGCGAGAAACTGCAAAGTTTCTCTGGGGAATGCAATATTTTTGCAAGAGAACGCAAATGTTTTGCGAGCGAATGCAGAGATTCTTGGGGCAATGCAATTTTGTGAGAGAATCCACAATTTCTCGGGAGAACGCAAATGTTTTGCAAGTGATTGCGTTTTCTTGGGGAAACGCGATTTGCGAGAGAATGCAAATGTTTTGCATGCGAACACAACGAAAAAGTTTTGTGAGAGAACGCAAAAGTATTGATTTTTCTTTCATCCCATCTAATATTTTTTCCATCACTATGTCTCTTTAGGAGCTCCTAGTAACTTGTTAGCATCTTTGCATTTATCTTAAATAGAACGTTTCATGTGACTCCAAAATGCGTTTCATGACTTCTGTGAGCCATGAGGGTTCACAAGAGTTTATTGTGAAACTGTTTCAGCACACAAACCAGAAGTAAATGATCTGCTGGTTGTGTGTTCCTCAATGCACCAGTCTTCCTGTGACTAAACACATAACAGACCCTCAACCATCGTGTCACGGCGCTTTAATGCGTCTCTGGAGGTTGACGGATGAACTGTGAGCTTTTCTCACAGCAGGCCGAGGTGAGATAAAAAGAAACATAGCGCTGTGAAGACTACCTCTCATGACATCACCGTTAAATGCTTCCCGACCTCCGCAGCTGCAGAGCGAGACACACCCTCACGCTTCCTGCATGAACCATCTCAATAATTCACATCATTTACCCTGGGAAAAACGCCTTGGTGCCAGCCACGACTTTCCATGCAGTGCCGACAAAAACCGAGAAGCCCCTTGTTATTTAGTGGTCACAAAAGCCTAATAAACTGACCTTTGATTTAGTTTTAATAGTGTGTCCCAACCCAGATCAGTGGACACTGATGTAATCTCGTAAAGAGATTGTGGGTGGATGTAATATTAGATGTTTCATTCAGAACTACTGTTTAAAGCCCATAAGTAGTCCATACAACTTTGCTATATTTTAAGTCCACTTTAGTCAAAATGTAAAGTCATTATTTGCAGGTAATTCAATGATGTTCTTTATCACAGAAAATAATGTCTTGTCGCACTGTTTTTAAGTTACAAGATGACATATATGGGGAATAACATACATTTTTGTGTGTGCATATTTTATTGTCTGATGATGAAAACAGAAAAAGTCTAAACAAAAGCCGTCTGCTTTTAGAAAATAAAAGATGTAGTGCCGGACTTGGTTCTGCATTGAGTGTTAATTGGAGCTTGCAGATGATTGTAAGAAAGGGGTGGATGTAAAGATTGGAAGTTATGACGTTGTAATAAAAAATTATAAGGTCAAAAAAAAGAAACATGGATGAATAAATTGTTCATAATAAGACCAATAACATGCATTTAGAAACTAGATGAATTCCCATTTCATGGGCGATTATAAAACCCTGTGGATGCTGACACATCCTTTTTGTCTAATCAATTTAAAAAGCAGTCTGAACGACTCATTATATGAATTGCAAAAGAGTCATTATTTGTAGTCTATTCTTTTCAAAGAAAAGGTCAAATCGGTTCGCAAAGCTCTCTGAACGACTCGTTTTGCAAACTGCAAAATAATCCTTCAGACTAGTTTAGTCAATTATTTTAGTTAATTGATCAAATCAGTTAGCAAAGCTGTCTGAGTGGCTCATTTTGTGAATCGTAAAATAATCGCTCATTCTGTTTGATTCATTTAAGCGGTCAAATTGGTTTGTAAAGCAGTATGAATGACTTCACAAATTGCAAAAGAATTGTTCATTCTAGTCGATTCTTTTCAATGAATCTGTTTACTTCCATTATGCTTTTTCTTAAAACATTGAGAGGCGTTTAGCTGTATACATAAAAAAAATTGCATCGTGATCAGCGTTTTGTCCAGATGGATCGCGTTCTGGAGCCTGAAACTGCTATTTTTTGAAACCGGGTCCCAGAGTGGATAAATCTGAGAACGAAGCTCTTGCGTTTTCATGTGTACAGCCAATCCGTATATTGTGAAATGATGATGTCATCATCCCCACGTCTCGACCCTAGTCAGACACGGCTACGTCACGTAACAACACAACGGCGGGCGACTATGGGCGATCCATTATTTGTTTCGATACAATACAGATAATTTTAAAGGCCTGTATCGTCAATGCCGATACGATACTTCTAAACTGAACTTTTTAAATTAAAAATTATTTTAAATACTAAGAGTTAAATGGGTAATGATATCCACTTAAAGGGTTAGTTCACCAAAAATTTTAATTGCCTGTGTTTTTACTAACCCTCAAAGCCTCATAGGTGTATGTGAATTTATTCTTTCAGACGAATCCCCATCTGAGTTATATAAAAAATGGTCATGGCTCAATCCAAGCTTTCAAGGGGGGTGAAGCGGGTGTTGGTTGTAACAGTCAGAAGATGTGAAATCAAGTGCATGCATCTGACAAAACGTCCCTCCCACACTCCGGGGGGTGAATAAAGGCCTCCTGTTGCGAATCCATGCGTTTTTGTAAGATACATTTCCATATTTCAAATGTAATAAACACTTTTTTCTCAATTCCGCTGACTGTCATATGCGGAAGCCATTCCGGCGGATGACGTAGGACGTATGCGTCGTGTGCGCCTCTGAGAAATGCAGGAGCAAAGGAAACAAAGTTCCCTTACTTTAGCAAAAGAAAAACCAGTCTCCTCTTGGCTTATAAATCATCCAACATTTTTCTTTGCAAATCCTCATTTTGTACTACTAATTAGGGAACAGCATTTTGTTTGTCTCCGCGTTAGTCAATTACGCAACGTGGCGTCTTATTGTCATCTGCCGGAACGGCTTCAGTGTATGACAGATAGCGGAAGTGAGAGAAGTGTATTTCGTCTGAAAGAAGATGAAAATGGTTCATTTTCATAAGGGATTGCCAGTGACAGGCTGTTGCATGCATGAAATGCAACCTTTTTATTCTGACCGTGTATGGTTTCTATTAACATTACAGAATAGAACATGGTCAATATGAACTTTTATCGTTCAATTTAAATAAATGTAATTGCACAAACTATAGGCTACAATTTCTGTTTATTTATTGTGAAATAACTCAAACTGTTTTTTTCTGTCCTCTGACAAACATTGTTCTGGGCTGCCATTCCCCAGTGCATCAATGCTTTCTTATGATACTTTTGGGAAGTGCAACCCTGTTTGAATGCACTGTCCGAATTGAGTGAACACTCTCTGTGATTGATTGGTTCTGTCCTGCAAATATTCGCAACATAGGTATTCGGCCAATTAAAGCCCCCCATTAAAAAATTGTATGCATTATTATTTTAAATAAACAAAATCACTAGTAAATAAAACATTTTATCATTATCATTTTATTTGAGTATCGATACTTTCAATATATCGATACTTCAGGATCGATACGACCATCCCTATGGCGGACTACATGCTTGTGTTTGTGCTGCAGAAGCTACTGAGCCTATTAGCTTTACTAAAGAAAAATTTAAATGTATAAGGCAAAAATGTTTGTATACAGCGCGCAAGGTTTATGCATATGCTCCAAGTCTTCTTCTCCATTTTTAATGTTTCTCTGTGGCAGAATTATAGCAACACATACTGGTCTACCATGTATACTACATCGTTTTGAGTCGGTTTCAGTGGTTTCGTCTGTATGGGATTTTTTTTTAGAACGAGGGGGGAAAAAAAAGATTGGCTAGGGAAAGCTCTGGCTTCGTTTGGATGTGGCCTTAGATACAAGTTTTTTTGTGATGATCAGATCAACGTTATGCATCAGTTACTGTTTTTTCTTGTCTAGAACTACCTTTTCCTCAGACATCGGCACTTTTGGTAGAAATCGCTTCTCTGAACTACACAGTTCATATTGCAGGAGTGTGTGTTTGGTAATTATTACAAGCTTGGATTGTTCTTTGTTTTCCTATTTAAAATTGATATGAGTGGATTAGTTGAGTGAGTGAGTGTGTGTGTCCTGAGGCTCATTGATACCAGTGCTGATGTCATAGTGTTTTCCTGAATCCCAGCTCTGAGATCATTGTATAAAGAGGTTGTTCAAAGGTCAATGATCTCACACGTCAAGAAACTACACAATCCGATGTAAGAGCAATGACACCAACACTGGGCCGCTTCCTTTGAGATTTCATTGAGCTTTCACAAAGCTTTCTTCTTCTGCCTGAAACTACTAAAATTTTAATATATGATCTTTTCGTTTGTGTTAATTGTGTTCAGTAAATGACACAGTGTTTACAAACCAATACTGACACAAAAATATACTTCAACACTTTATTAAACAAAAATATATTTCTAATCACAGAGTTTATTTATTTGTATCTGTATGTTTATTTACATACAGAAAAATAAATATGGCAGCTGTTTAATTGTAATGAAAATCATATCTTTTAATCTATTAAAATTATCTATTAAACTTCGTATAGATTTTAAAATCTTGCTTATTACTTATAAGTCAAGTCAAGTCACCTTTATTTATATAGCGCTTTTAACAATACAGATTGTGACAAAGCAACTGTACAGCATTAATTAGGAAATTGTGTCAATAATGCAAAATGATAATTGTAAACACAAATTTTTCAGTTAAAGATAGTTCATTATTGAATTCAGTGATGTCAACATCCATCTCAGTTTAAATAATATCTTTGCAATAATGTCAACGATAACGCTGGTAATTAAGTGTCCCCAACTAAGCAACCAGAGGCGACAGTGGCAAGGAACCAAAACTCCACCAGTGACAGAAATGGAAAAAACTTGGGGAGAACCAGGCTCAGTCGGTGGGCCATTCCTCTCTCGACCAGACGAAACCAAGCAGACCGGAAAAATCAATTAAAGACTTAATCAAACAGACGGTGAACACTATTAAAAGCAATTATTTTATGATGCAATCAAACTTATAGCAAATGTGGTAGTTTATGTTGTTTCAGGGTTGGCATCATCTGAGGTCCTCGGAGGAGTTGCATCATCTCTTCTCAGGCGTTCTGTATCCAGACTGAAGCTTGTGTAAATCCAAGTTAATTATAAAGCCCTGAATGGTTTAGCACTTCAGTATTTGAATGAGCTCTTATTGCGTTATAGTCCTCCACGTCCACTGCGTTCTGAAAACTCTGGCAATTGATAATAACTAGAATATCAAAATCAACTGCGGGGGGAAGATCCTTTTCCTATTTAGCGCCCAAACTCTGGAATACCCTACTATATTGTTCGGGAGGCAGACACACTCTTGCAGTTTAAAGACCCATCTCTTTAACCTGGCTTCCACATAACACACTAACACATGTCTAATATTCAAATCCATTAAAGTATTTTTAGGCTGCATTAATTAGGTCAACCGAAACCGGGAACACTTCCCATAACACACAATGCACTTGTTACATCATAAGAAGAATGGCACCTACGCTAATATTAGTCTCTTTCATTCTATTTCAGAGGTCACCGTAGCCATACGGATCCAGTCTGTATCCAGATCAGCTGGTCACTGCAGTCACCCGGATCCAGTAAGTATTCAGACCAGATGGTGGATCAGCACCTAGAGAGAACCTCTACAGCCCTGAATGTCAGCGGAGACCAGGACAACAAGATGAGCCACAGATACAGATCCCCTGCGAAGACCTCGTCACCTAGACGGCCATCAGGACAAGACCACAGGAACCAGATGAGTCCTCTGCACAATGTGACTTTGCTGCAGCCTGGAATTGAACTGCTGGTTTCGTCTAGTCAGAGGAGAACTGGCCCCCTGACTGAGCCTGGTTTCTCCCAAGGTTTTTTCTCCATTGTGTCACCGATGGAGTTTTGGTTCCTTGCCGCTGTCGCCTCGCCTCTGGCTTGCTTGGTTGGGGAGACTTAATTTCCAGCGATATCATCAACTTGATTGCACAGACACTACTTAAACTGAACTGAGCTGGACGATGAATATCACTGAATTCAATGATGAACTGCCTTTAACTGAAAATTGAGTGTTTACTATTATCATTTTGCATTATTGACACAATATTTTCCTAATTAATGCTGTACAGTTGCTTTGACAAAATCTGTATTGTTAAAAGCGCTATATAAATAAAGGTAACTTGACTTGACTAATGGTGGAAAATAGTGACGAAAAACTCAGTTAAAAAATGTTTAATGTTTTTGACAGAAGTCTCTTCTGCTCACCAATGCTGCATTTATTTGATCAAAATTACAGTAAAACACTAATATGTGAAATATTATACAATTTAAAATAACCGTTTTCTGTGTGAATATATAGTAAAATGCTATTTATTTCTGTGATCAAATCTGAATTCTCAGCATAATTACTCCAGTATTCACATGATCCTTCAGAAATCATACTAATATGCTGATTTGCTGCTCAAGAAAATCATTAATGTTGAAAACAGTTGTGCTTCATAATATTTTTGTGGAAGTGGGCTGAATATTTTCCCAGGATTCTTTGATGTTCAAAAGAGCAGAATTTATGCCTATTTGAAATAGAAATATTATCTAACATTTTAAATGGCTTTACTGTCACTTTTGATGATTTTAATGCATCATTGCTGAATAAAAGTATTAATTTATTTCAAACTTTTGAACAGTTGTGTTCACTTTCACTTGGACCATCATGAGCAAACAAATTACTCCCCGCACGTCGTTTTCTCACACAGATTTCAATCAAACATCGCTCTGCGGTTTCCCATGCGGGAGGCTTGACGTATTTCCTCCTTTGTGGCATTGTGGGATACGTCTGTCTGAGGCAGATGGACAACTCTGCATATCTGCGAGAGCTCCTGAAGAGGAAAATTGAACAAAGGCTGACCGGCCTGAGCTCCGCACTCCTGGGTTTAATTAGGAAGTGTGTGTGTGTGTGTGAGAGAGAGGCGAGAGCGAGGAGAGAGAGATGTTGCGCACTGGAAGAGAGAGGGTTAAAAAAGTATACAGTCTGATCAAGTCAAAGCGGGCGGTCTGCAGTTATCGCTCGCTCGCTCGCTGTCGAGTGTTTGGCCATGTGGGAATAGCGCTGCTCAACGTAGAGGCAGAATTGATGGAAATCATTCAAAAACAAAAAAACATTGTTTCATAACAGCCTTACCACCTTCCAGCTCAGCACACAATGACTCCTTAATGCTTATCCGTCTCCATAAACACACACGCACGGGGAAACTTACTACGAATGAATCGTGCACTCTTTACCCACATTATTTTTCACGTATACACTTAGTGGGATTGTAATTTCAGTTTGCAAGTCTTCCATTATCATTCGCTTCCTTTATCGATTGAATTTCCCGATAAAATAGGCTATACATCATTTTAAAGATGAGACTTTGTTTCTTATCAAAAATAAAAAAACACAAAGCTTATTGCGATTATTGGACAGGAAGTAAAGTAGTTTATAGGGAAGTTTTATTCACGCATATGAAATGGATTAAGTTCCGAGCTGCAGTGGTGAAAACAACACTGTATTTGTTCGGTATAAGTATACCTTCGTACAGCACCCCTAAAAAACTAGTGTCGGGCAAGGGCTTTTGTTGTAAAGAGGGAGCAGAGCGGGAAATAACGGACATATTTTCAAATGGTCAGTAATCCACCAATAGGAATAGGGGAAGACACAAAGCAACGTTAACCATAAATTAACATATTCCATGGTGTGTCATAGCCAAGCCACATTTGGCTCTCAGTTGTGTGCTGTCATCTGGACCATAAACCTCAATACAAATAGTCATCCAAAAGAACATTCTCTCCAATTCTAAAGCCATGGCAAAACATGTATGGTGAAAGTTTGGCACATATGTGCTCAGCCATGCCATACCTAGGCCAAATGTGACAGCTATCAGCCACATTTGGCCCAAAAGTTCTTGCTATCTGGGCTGTTATCTGTACAAAAACAGTCAGTCATGTTTGATTTAGTCTCCCATTCACCGCTATAGAAGTTAACCCAACAATGACAACTTTCTGCTGCTGAGAAACCTAGGGTCCATTCTAGCGATTTACCTATAGCGACTATTGATTCGGAAGTCTCGCAGCTTCACATAAAATAGCTTACTTTCGCTTTTCCAAAATATGGTGGGTATGTGATGTTTAGGCACTGCCAAAGAACTGTGCTAATGGCAGTTGGCTTATTTTTGTGGGTCACTTCTGAATTCTGGTTGTGTGTTTGCTAACAAGTTGCTATATAAGGCGTCTGTGGTTGTCTGATTCGTCAAACTGCCATCCTCCCTTGTGCTAGTTGTAGTTCTTGTTTAGCAACTTGCATTTAAATCCACACAATCGTGTCAAAATTTGCATTTGAGGAATGAATGTGTTATAGTGTTGAGTAAAGTAATTGACCTGCCGTTATTCAAAACCCATAACGGTAGTGTATGTTGGACTAGACAAATAGCACAGTTTTTTTATTAATTGAACACATTGAAAATGAGCCTAGTTTACATTTCAGCAAAAACAGTTACCTTTGTGATTTTGTCTTTGCAAATGTTTCTGGATGAAAGTTGAGAAATCACTGTGTATTATTCATTGTGGTTTATGGCATAATGCTTGACTCTTGCAATACTGTGTTTTCCCTGAACACCCTAGTATTTTAGGGAGGAAAACATGTGAGATTGGGCTCAATTTTCACTGGAGAAGCATCTGAGAAGGAGGATGCATTTAGTATGATGACTATCTCGCCAATACGATTGAGCTTGTTTGGTCACTTTTCTTTCCCTCGGGTTTCACTCAATTTCTCAACTTTCAACCAGAGACACACAGAGCTCTGCCAGCTTTTTTCTTTTGAATCGCTGTTGCAACACCGCAATTGCAATTCAGAGAGTTCAGAGATCTGCGAAGTCAAAGGGCTCGAGTTTATTTTGAAGCCACAATGAAAACCTCACTTTCCCTTATTCCTTCCTTCCTGCTCTTTTTGGCTTTTATTCACAATCAAAGAGAGGAAGAGAACTGGGGAGTCACCCTGAATGAAGTGAAATTGATGACAGTAACTTTGCTCAGATCAGTGAGACGTGTTTTAATCAGCATTCATCCTGAATGTTCACCGGTTCAGAGTCATGTCACTGCCAGGAACGTCTTGGAGACGGGAAGCACAGAGATCCCACGCTGATCCCACGCTGAGATCTTCCATCCCTGCAGTTACGGAGAGTTTTTCACAGGCCAATGCCTGTCCACAGAGGCCACTAAAGAGTCATTAGCTCTTAAAGGGGTCCTATTATGCTTTTTCAACTTTAGTTAGTCTGTAATGTTGCTGTTTGAGCATAAAAAAGATCTGCAAAGTTAGAAAAATCAAAGTCCACTTCAAAAGGAGAAATTTTCAAAAACTACAACGAAGGATCGCTGGAAAACACGCGATAGTTTCTCGGGATTGTGATATCAAACATATCGACGACTGGGACGAGGACCTGGTTGAGCGCTAGAGAGGCAACGAGTGGGGGTAATCACTATGTCGGATGAATCATGCTAGCTTTCCCCAAGGAAACAAAGTTAGAGGTTACACATCATCGGGTTTAAATCACGCTCAAATTGATTTGATTTTGAAGCAATATTTACACTAAAGCTTGCATACGGCTATGGTAAGGGGCGTGACATTTACGACGCGAGGGCGCCGGAGCGCTGCCAATCACAAGCAACACGGCCAGTAACCAATCACAACACACACCTGGCCAGTCTGACCAGCACAACCACACACTGGCCAGCTAACCAATAACAAGCACATTCCGGATTGTGTTCGAAGGCGGGATCTTTATTTGATAAGGAAATACGCTGAGCCGTTCATGCAGGAACTGTGGAGAGGGCGTCTGAATAATGTAAAAAAAAAAGTAGGTGCGAAAAATAATGGTTTTGAAAAACATAGGTATGGAGAGCATGTTCTAGTACACCCCCAAAACAAAATCAAGACTTTGTAAAAGCGCATAATAGGACTCATTTAAAACGCCTCCCGCTCAGTTTTGTGCATTTCAGACTCAGGTCAGGCTGTTTTTCTTGGGTGTTGAGTTGAATCGAAGCTCAGAAACAGCAGGAGTGATGCTTTGCTCTGTTAGAAACACAATACTGCAGGATGACAGATAACTTTTTAGTTTTTCGCCAACTTTTAATGGACAAGCAAAAGCATTCACGCAAAGAAGGGATTCACATTATTGTGTTTAAAGAGCAGAGCCGCTGTAGGGGGTTCAGCACGGTGTATTTCATTCCTGAATAAAAGCACTTTCTCTAAAGGTCTTTCTCACTGCATTTACTCAAGTTCACTCTGCTCTTGTTTTACTGATGACAGTGGTCAGATGAGAGCCCAAAACAGAGACATATAAAAGCTGATGGAAAACATGATTCATACGCTGTTGTGACCATTGCTCAGATGTTTTATTAACCAGAGTTTGCTCTTTCATATCTCAGGTTACTTAATGGGGTTCTCAGTAATGTTATAAACGTGTGAATTGCTTCAATTTTGTCTCAGATGTTACTCCTAAAATTCATTAAAGGGGTCATGTGATGCGATTTCACTTTTACTTTGGAGTGTTACAAGCTCTTGGTGCATAAAGAAGATCTGTAAAGTTGCAAAGACTAAAGTCTCAAATCTAAAGAGATATTCTTTATAAAAGTTAAGAGTCAACCACGCCTACCTAAAACGGCTCGATCTAACACGCCCCCACATGTCTACCTCACTATGTGGGAAGATTTGCATAACGCCGCCCAAATGTTCACGCAAAGAAAGAAGGCGTAACTTTTATTCTCGCTGTAGTATTGTTGCCGCCGCCATGTCATGAAGGCGCTGTGTGTTTCATTGTGAAAGCAAAACTGTACATGGTTGGTCTTGCCAAAAGAGGACGAATACGTTGGCATGCCGGACCTGATCCGTGCTGGCGACTGAGGAACTACATCAACTCCGCTGTGGATAACCGGACGGCCTTCCGTGGATGAAGCGGAGTCCAGCCCGGGGTCGTTACATGTGGTTGCAACACCCTGGCAACTGCCCAGGACACTCTAGCAACCACATAGCAATGCTCTATCAACTCAGAACACCATAGCAACACCCTGGCAACTGCCTGGGACACCATAGCAACTACAATGCAATGCTATACGAACTCAGAACACCATGGAGAAACCAGGGCACTCAAAGAGCACCTCGCAACTTGTTAAACTTTAGTTGGTGAAAGAGTTGTGTGAATAATTCCTTTAAAATATTTTTTTTCCATGTGTTTCCTCTGAAAAAAATGCCAGTACTTCAATCAGCCCTGAAATGTATGTGTCTCTCTCTGGGGTCAAGAGTAAATTGTTTAGTAAATCACTACTCTTTATTGTTTGCTGGCAGCGGGGAGCTTGTTTGATCTGCTGATTCCTCATGTCAGGTGAAGAAACGGCTTGAGGAAGTGATGTTGTGGAATGCCCCTCCATGTCAAAAAAAAAACTTAGGCACAAACTGAGCCACCCCTCATCCTGGGGTCCCCGGGGTCACAGCAGTGATATTTCACCAGAGCGAGAGACGAGAGAGAGAGAGCGACGGCTGTGTTAGGAAAACCCCCTGCTGCTCCTATGAGATGCATTGAGTCAGTTTAATCAAATTAAACAAAGACAGGGAGATGCTAGAGTTAAACCACATGTTTGCCTCAGCCTTTTGTTTATGAAATGCCTTGAGGGTTTGGCTACTGTATGTGAGGACAGAGCAGAGCATTTAATTGAAACTTCACAAATATAATATTCTTTAATTTACATTCACAAATAATCAGCTTGAACGGATGTGGTTAGGCAACATTATAATTAGTGTAACATTAGTGTTTTCTTGTCATCTGAGATTAAAATCTGTGCTCAGCTCAGATGTTGCTTTTTTTTTTGTCTGTTTCTCATTAGAATTATTGTGGTTTGTTTAAGTATCAACTTTGTCTCATATGTTTCTTCTAAACATTTTAAGGAGAAATAAAGATAGGTGCATTTTTCAATGTACAGAATTTGAGGAGAACGGTTTGTTGATTTATTTTTGAGAATTTGGTTTCGGAGCACAATTTGAGACATTAGACATCTAAACAGGACACAGATGAGATTCCTAGGGAAATATTACCCATTACACATAATAAATAAAACTCCCAAATGAGATCTCTTGAATGTGGTGATTGCTTCTCATTAAGATTAAATGGAGAGCATTTGGAGATTTTTGTGCTTTAAATGTTTCAGCTGAGAAAAAGACCATGCTATCTCACGTTTCTCCTCTAGAGTTTAAAAAAAATATATCAATATGGACTATTGAGAGATGCTATTATAAATTATCTGAGTTGTACGCATTAATTTTTTATTCTTGTCTTTTTGTTACATTGGGTTGTTATTGTAACCTAAAACTATTTTAAAATAATTAAATAAATCTGAAATGTATGGAAGCCTGTTTCTGCCACTGAATACATTTATAGATTAAAGAAAAATAAATAAAAATAGTTTTTATCTATGTGAGTTTACCTCTAACACTTTGCTAAGTGAGTTAGAATTGGTGCTCTGTGTGATATAAACTCAGAATTACAAGGTGTAATGTCACAGTTGCGAAACTCGCAATAGTGACTTTTTTCTCGCAATTGTTACTTTTGTCTGGCAATTGCGAGTTGTAATATTGCATCGACTTCTTTACTCGAATTGAGATATAAACTTGCAATTGTCGAGTTTAAAGTCCAATTTGAGGAAAAAATATGACTAATATTTCTTAATTGTGAGTTTATACTTGCAATTCTGGAAAAAAAGTCACAATTGTGAGAGGAAATTGTAAGTGCGAGAAAAAATTTCAGAATAAATGTCGCATTATCTTTCATTGTATTCAGTGACTGAAACAAGCTTCCATAGAAATAAACTGAAATATGAATTTTAGAATAAAAACTCTGCTAAAAGTAGTAGTTGAGTACTTTTGCGCTTGCAAGTACTAAATATACTAAACCTAAAATTCAGATAAAAAACAGCTAAATGATAAAATAGCTTTAAATAGTCCAATATGAAGGACAGCGACAACATTGCTAAAAATGTCTTCAAATGAAAAAACTGAAAAATAGATACTAAAAAAATTTTAATAAACTAAACATTGCTAAAATAACACGGTTCATTTGTGTCTATTTTTATTTCTCCAAAGGACTTTCCAGAACTTCCTGCACTGCAGTGCGGCCGTGGAGAGAAGATAACATCTTACTGGGCATCAAACATCTGATCTATGTGTCAGGTGTCAGGACGTCTCTCCTGTCCGCTGTGTGTCCACTCGGTTGTGAGGGACGTTGGCGATCAAATCGGATGAAGTGTGTTGTGGATGCTCCTCTGACGCAAACAAACCGTTGAGTTGTAGTGTCTGGTGTCAGGGAAACGCATAGCAATGCAAATGCTGCCTACAAATACATCTCTAAGTCCGTCTATTTTAAACCGTCATGTTGAAGCGAGCAGTTCAAGGCCACAAGCGATCACCTATAGAGAATTAATATAGTGCTGATGGAGTCAGGGGAACTACAGCTGTTCTGCTTTAACAGATCATTGGTTTGTGGTTTTGTACACAAATAAAACTTTTTCAGTATACCTTTCAAAACAGAAATACCAAATATGTGTGTTTCATATTCAGTAAACTACATGTGCAACTATTTTCTACTTTTTAGCTTTTGCTTGCCCATGCAAAAATTTGCCAACATGATGCTGAAGTGTTATAGGTGGTTGCCAACGTGGTGCTATGGTGGAGCATTGGAGTTTCCATGGTAATGCAATGGTTTTCTGAGTGGTTAGAGCATTGCTATTTGGTTGCTAGGGTGTTCAGGGTGTTGCTTTGATGTGTCTAGTCTGACTGTTCTATGTGGTTGCTAGGGTGTTCTGGGCAGTTTCCAGGGTGTTGCCATGCTTTTCTGAGTGTTTGGCGCATTGCTATGTGGTTACTAGGGTGATTAGGGTTGTTGTCAGTTGTTGTTTTGATGTGTCTAAGGTGGTCTGAGTGGTTGCTATGCAGTTACTAGGGTGTTCTGAGCAGTTGCCAAGGTGTTGCTACAATGTTCTGAGTAGGCAGAACATTGCTATGCGGTTGCTAGGATTTTCATGGCAGCCATGATGCTGAAGTGCTGTAGGTGGTTGCCAGGGTGTTCCTATGGTGTTCTGAGTGGTAAGAGTGTTGTTATGTGGTTGCTAGGGTGTTCAGGGTAGTTAACAGGTGTTGCTTTGATGTGTCTAAGGTGTTATGAGTGGTTGCTGGGGTGTTCTGGGCAGTTGCCAGTGTGTGTCTGATGTTATGAGAGGGTCTTTGTGGCAAGTTGCTATGGTGTTCCTTTGCTGTTTGTAAGGTGGTTTGAGTGGCTGTAGAGTGTTACTAGGGGGTTCCAGACCGTTGTCAGGGTGTTACTTTGATGTGTCTAAGGTGTTCTAAGTGGTTGTGAGAGCGTTGCTATGCAGTTTCCAGGTTTTTCCAGGCAGTTGCCAGGGTGCTGTTTATGGTTGCCAAACATCATAGCAACTTTGTGCATTATATTTGAGTATGTGTTATAAGTGTGAATTTCCCAAACTGTCTGTTTTAAAAGCTGAATTAAAAACATTTAAAGTTTGCAGAACAAGAAAATGTAAAAGTTCATTGGATTTGACTCACACTTAGAGTTTTTTCGCCTGTATGAGCAATAGTAATAATGATGTTTGACTTAGCAAACAGCAATGTTCAATCTAGCTCAATCTTAAGTCATTTAAAAAAAAAAAAATTCTGCCTTTCAAATTCTCAACCACATATGCAGTGAAGTTTAGACACATCCGATTGCATTCACATGCACACAATGCGCAGTGCAGCCATGGAGTGAGCAGAACTCATTGTAAAAGAAAGAAAGGAACATTTCCTTCCATTCAGTATTGAAAGTTTTAATCGCAGCCTCTCACACGAGAAAGCTCTTTACGTTCAGCTGGCGTCTTTCGACCAAACCCAAACCGCATGACTTCAAACAAACAGCACGAGTGAATGGAGAACTAATTAAAGCCAGCCTGCTCTAAACCAGCTGCAGATATGAAATGACTCAAACACGACTCATTCAGTCAGAACTTAAAGCGTAACAGTTTGTTTTAAAATTCAGCTTTTAAATGGATAGTTCAAAGTGTAATAAAACTATAACTGCGTATTCAGCTTTAATACAACAATTGCTATTACGTTTTACAGTTTACAATTGAATTTCAAATGATTTTTGAAATCACTGATATAAAACATTTTTAGTTTCACAAAAATAGTTCTGTCAACATCTAACAGATATACCATTTCCACAGACATAATTGAAGAAATGACGATTACAATCACAAACGATCTGAAACTGAATTGTTAAGATGCATTTTCATTCCCTCGTCAAAAAATAAGCACCTGAAATCAATAATTCACAATTTGCATGATCAAATACACAAAAATCACATAATACTGTCATCTTCACATAACACGTTACTTCACATAAGTCATAAATCACCGCTCAAGTAAGAGCGTGTTTGTCTGTCCTCATAGTCTGAAATACAAAATAAATTCAATAAAAGAACATAATAACATCTGGTTTTCCAGCCCATTGTTGTTTATAATAATACTAGTGATATAAGTACCGTACATTCACAAAACTGACATATAAAGTATCTGGGTGTCAGAAAGACACTCTCGATGAAGAAGAAATCATTGTTCTTCATTTCCTCATTTTCCTCCCTTTCCTTTATGTCTCAAAGTGTGTCTTTCCATTAATCCACCCGGACAGGAAGCAGCCATGGATTAATATGGCACTTCCCGTCTCTGGGTTTGCACAGCGGATACTTGTCTTAATTTTGATGCGTTCGCCTTGGCCCACGTCCCAGTTAACCGTACGGCCCTGCCCGACAGGCAAAAGAGACAGAGAGAAAGAAAACAAAGAAAAAGAAAGAAGAATGTGCTTACGAACCACATTAAAGTTGGCTAGCACTGCGGCCCATCAGAAACTACTGAAGTTTGTGGTTGAGGACACTAAAATAAGCACACTTTAAAAAGAAAAGATTTTCTTACGCAGTATTTTTTGTCTTGTTTTCCATTACAGATATCTAAACATTCTTAAATCAAAATAATTTAAGATATTTAAGGGATAGGTCACCCAAAAATGAAAATTAATGTCATCACAAACTTTCTTTATGATGCAGAATGTAAAAGAAGACATTTTGAAGAATGTTGGTAGCCAGACAGTTCCTGTTACCATTGACTTTCAGTATGGACAAAAGAAAGTACAGTGGAAGTCAATGGGGACTGAAACAGAAAACTCTGAAAGTTCAACATTTTGAAAAAAATCTGAAAATTCCAAAAAGTTTTGGTTCACTTCCATTTTATTAATTACAATTAAAGTATTTCTTTAAAATATCTTCTCATTTGTTCCACAGAAGAATAAAGCTTAAGGTTTGGGAGGACCAAGTAAAGTATATAATTTTCATATTTTTTTTCTGAAAATGTACAAAAATAAATGAGTTTGTTTCTTAAAACAAGAGGAAAAAATATCTGTCAGGGAGTTAAAAAAAATTAAATGATCCAAAGGGAAAACAACATATGTTTCTTACTCCACTGACTGATGTTTTTCTTTTTTTTTTTAACTTAAACTCACCTTCCAATTATATAATATATATATATATATATATATTATATATATTATATATATATATATATAATATATATATTATACAGATATGTACTGTATATATAATGTACTGTATATATTATATACAATATACATTTTGTTCAAAACAAGACGTGTGCTATCTGGTGCTAGGGTGTTCAGGTTAGTTGACAGTGGTTGCTTGATGTGTCTTACGGGTTTTAAGTGACTGCATTCCAGTTGCACTAGGGAGTTGCTGTGCTGGTGCTAGGTTGTTCTGAGTAAAATTAGTTATGGTGTCGTTGTGTAAGTGTTTAATGCCGGGTTCAGACTATACAATATTTTTGTCGGTCACGATAGTCACTGTGTCAGATTACACTATTTTGACTCCTAAAATCTTGCCGTGTCATGGACAAGAAACATATCAGACTATACACGTTGCTTCCCGAACATTCATCGCGTGCCGTCTTTAACGACGCACGTGATGTCTTCGAGAAGGCGGAACTAGTGACTGACTTCCGGAAACAAGAGTGTAAACTTTGCTGAAGCGCTTCCGCTATAGTTCGGCAGCATTTTTTTTTTCTTTGTTCTGTCGTGGTAGTCCCTTGATGACACATCATATAGGCAGGAGTACTGTTGCCACAGCTCCACGAACCTTTCCTCCATCTCATAATTCCACCTAGCAGCACCATCATCTCTCTTTCGTTTCGCCATGTTTGAAACCTGTGCATGAAAGAGCTTCTGTGCTGCTATTGGTCAACGTCACCAATGTGACAGAACTCGTCATGGACGATGGAAAAAAAATGAAACATGCTAGTCTTTCTGTCGTGATGTCGTGAAGCATCGCAGACGCGGAATCGGTTGTCTTCCACAATGACACACTGCACGAGCTGAAACGATGGAATCTTGCGTCCCCACGCCCACTGTCGTTTACGAATCCCCACGACACCCTACTTGTCAAGCAAATCGTGGCAAAATTGGGCTAAAATCATGTAGTCTGAACCGGGCATAAGTGCATTCGGGGTGGTTGCCATGACACTGCTTTGTTCAGTTTTGAGTGTTTTTCTGTGTTGCCAGGTTGGTTGCATGACATGTTACACACTGAAGTGTAAGCGATCTAAACAAACCTTTAACCCCATTTTTGAGAAGTAGCAACAGTGATGCTTGAGCAAGTAAACACTAGAACATGAGAGCTGTTTTAAGCTGATGATTTTGTTGCAGTGCAGCTGTATCTGAACATCTGGATGCATGCAGCTGCGAGTCTGTCTCGGTTAACTGTCCCGCTCATTCCCAGAGCTGTTCGTGGAAGAATTGAGCTCCAAATGACGTCATCGGCGCAAGATGACAGCGGGACATTTTGGCTTCACTTTTCTACAGTGGAAGGAAGCGGAGACACGTCGTCCGAACTGAGGCAAAACTTGTTCATCATGACTTGTTCATCATGAAGGTTTCTGAGTTTGTGCTTGTGTCGAATCAAGCGAAGATGCTTCTCTGATGGGCCATCAGTGCCGTCTGACTCTCTCGTCCTCTCTCTTCGTTTCTCAATCATCCCCTAGTGGCTGGCGGCAGTAGAGGTCATAAACCACGTCCTCTCCATGTAAACCAATGGGATGTGGGGAAAAAAATCAAATTACACTTCAAATAATTTTTTCCAAAGACAGTTCCCATCTTTTTAGGTAGTTCTTATCACTCTGATGTATGTTCAAGTGTTAATTTTTCTAAAAAGTTTATTTTTGGTTGGTTATTTGATGCTATGCAAATAGGGTGTGGCGGTGCAAGATGACAGCGGGAACATTGGCTTCAGTTGAAAGGAAGCAGAGATGAGTCGTCCATCTTTTTTTTTACAATCTATGGCAAAACATCTGGACGTCGTCCCAAACGTGATGCATTGACTTGCATTGACTCATCGTGAAGATTTTGTGCTTGTGTCGAATCAGGCGAAGATGCTCCTCTGATGGGCCATCAGTGCTGTCTGACTCTCTCGTCTCCTCTCTTTCTTTCTCTCCATCCGCACCTTCCAGCAAACAGCGCTCAGCACAAGCAGCACCAGCCCAGCTGAGAGCAGCACCAGTCCGAAGTATGATATGGTGGAGCCATGCGAGTTGAAGCTGTACGCGACGGCCGTCACTACGATCCCCGCGATCAGGGCCACCACGCCGAACGGCACGGTGCAGCGGTAGCAGGACAGCTCAGCTCCGCCGGTGGCCGCCGTCAGCTGCCCCTCGTTGACCAGGGGAATGGTGACGGTCAGCAGCTGCGGTTGTGGAGGCTCGTTGTTGTTGGTTTTCTCTTGCAGGATTCTCTCGGGAGCTCCGGGGATCGTCATGGTGTCTTTCACCAGCTCGGTGGGCATCGCAGAGTCGAGGGTCAGTGTGCTTTGAGGCATCAGCCGCAGTCTCTACTGTGCCGGTTCACTGTGTTTCCTCACCTTTTCCACACCTAGAGGAAAAACACAGCAAGTTTATTCACATAGGCATGACAAAGAGAAAAGGGGGGGGGGGGGGTGCAGTAATAAAACATTGCTTTGTAGTTTTCAAAACCATTTAAAGGTCACCCCAAAATGAAATTTCTGTCATAATTTTTCACCCTCAAGGTATTCCAAACCTGTTTGAGTTTCTTTCGTCTGTTTTTTTTTTAAGGAAACCCACCAAAATTTGGTTGCTAAGGAGTTGCTTGGTGGTTGCTAGGGTGTTTGGTGCATGTCTATGTTAACTAAAAATAAGTCGATAAAATCTGATTTGATAAAATCAGTATAAAGAAGTTACTTAACCTACTTCCTACTAATAGGAACAAACATAAAAGAAAACTGGAAAATTAGAAAGTCTGCCTTAGAAATGTCTAATTCTACTTGCTTTAATTGAAAAACTAAAATGAGTAAATCTAAACAGAGAATAAACTTTAATTAGTATATATAGAAATGTTTTTTTAAACCAATAATAAAAATAATAAAGCCAAAACCAATAATAAAATGACCCAAACAGTACAATATAAAGAAACACAAGCTAATTTAAAATATAAAATAAATACCTAATACATATAAATAATACTCAAAGAAACACTGCCTGGGTGGTTGCCAGGTTCGCATTCCGTGTTGCATGAAAACTTACCCAAAGAGCCATAGCAACTGGAATGCAGCGCCCTGGCAACCACCCAGGCAGTTGCTAAGGTCTATGGTTGCTAGAGTGTTCTGGGTAAGTGCCATAGCAACGGGAATGCAGCGCCCTCGCAACCATCCAGGCAGTGGCTAGGGAGTTGCTAAGGTCAGTTGCTAGAGTGTTCGGGTGTTTGTGTGTGTGTGTGTTGTGTTGCTAGGCTGGTGCTGAGGTGTACCAGGTGTTTGTTTGTTTATGAGATGTATGATGAGTCACACACTGAAGTTTAATACTAAGTGTAAGTGCTAGCGATCTAAACAAACCTCTAACCCGACGTTTGAGAAGTAGTAATAGCGATGCGTGAGCGAGTAAATGCTTGGATGTTTAGAGTTGTTTTAGTTTTCAGACGGGAAGAGCCCCACGGATCTTCTTTCTGAGTGCAGACGCAGGCTGAGCGAAGTCTGAATGACGCAGAGAGAGCTGCCACATTCCCTGGAGAGCTCGCCGTATGGCATTACAGACTGGCCCGTGAAACACGAGCGCCGTATAAATTAACAGCCATTTCTCAAGGGGCTTTTTCTTAAGAGGGTCAGCAGATCTGCCAAACGCCCGCGACTCTCTTCGCTCTGACCGATACACATTACAGCTGCAACGTTTGGCCTGGATTTCAACCCTCATGTGCTGTTTAGATTCACTTCAATACTTTTCCATTTAGATCTTCTTCAGTGACCCAATACACTGTAAACACGATATGATAAATAAGCCATGGTAACATGTTTTTGCATTACTTTGACTCATCAAATCAATTTACCAATTCTAACTTAATTTTTTAAGTTATACAAGATTCAATAAAGCCAGCTTAATATAACTGAAGTTAAAAGGCACTATATAGTAAATTAAATTATTTAAAAAAGAAACTGAGGGATATCATTGCATATTAGTTTTTAGCCTATACTGAACAGCAATTTTCAGAACGTGCTATCCAGAGTAGAAATTTTGCTTTATAGCAAAATCACAATACAATAATACAAAACAAATATAATAAAATCCAAATAGACTGGGCAGACTCATTTATAAAATCTGAAAATTGCATTTACAGCCCAAACAAAACCAAGTTGTTGTTTTTGTTTTTTTTTTGTAAGTTGAAACTCTTGCTTTCATGAGTTCTCATAAAGGTAGAAAAAGTCAATAAAAGATCAGTCTTCTAGTTTAATGTTGCGGTACGTTTTGAGTGTTAATAATTTTGTCTGTTATAATGAATAGAAATTTACTTTGTATGTTAAAAACATCTGTTTTGTTCACAGTTAAAATACAGTGTGTATCATAATTTTTTCATTGCATTACATTTAAAACTGATTTTGTTCTGTCTTTTGAGAAGAGGTCAATAGTAGTTTAATGCATTTGCAGGATTTATGCTATTATGTATATATTATATATTATATATATATATATAGTTATATAGATATATATATATTATATATATAATATTGCTTTGTTTTTTAAGATGCAATAGAAGTGACTTTATGTTATATTTTGGTCACTTAAAATACAGTTTTTATCATTATATAGTCATTGCATTTAAATTAAAACAGTTGTTGTTGTCTTTTTGAGACAGTTCACTCATTCACCAATTGTACAATGAAAAAATAAATGGTTTGCATACAATTTTCAATCGAATTGCTAGTAGATTTCACAAATAATTATAAAGATACGTTAAGTGACACTGAATTAAGCATGCAATTTTTTACTAAAATATGAATTAGTATTTTCTTGTAAGACACTCCAATAATATTTGCTTTATTTACAACGTTTTTATGGTGTATGTCCGAAAATGCATGCAAGAAGGCTGCAGAAACATGAGCAGCACATTTACAGATATAGTAATTCATTGTTACTCATTTAAATGCTAAATGTGAGTGTGAATTAATGATGCATGGTGAGTTTGCTGCATGCATGAAGGTAATCTGAGAGCGGGGTCAAGTCATTCACCTCACACGTGTTTTCCATCCTGCCCTCCAAAGATCCTGTTCAGCAAACTGAAGAAGTGAAAGTCCCGTTCTACTCCAAACACAGTCCGCTGGTGAAGCTCTCCTGTGAGAGGCTGACTGTGTGTGTGTGTGTGTGTGGCACTCATTCACTAGATGTGCGTCTGTGTTTCTCCTCCTCCATGTGAACTAACACTGCTTCAGTCTGAACTCAGGGGAGGAGCATAAGCGGCAGGTTTGACCATCTCATGGAGCCTTTTGCAAACCTTATAATCTGCCTTTATGATATATTCCGATGGCTGGTCACAAAATAAAGTTTATTGATAGCCACTAAAACTATATCACTCTGGTTGCGTGTATTGGTAGAATTAATTAATTTTTCCTTTAAAGTTTGTGCTTTAAATATAAATACCATGCTCTTGACACAACACAACATTACTACAAATAAGTATACTGAGCTTATTTTTCCCATATGTTTCTCATCTATAAGCCTTTTGATCTAAAGTATTAAATGTTTAAACGCTTAGCTTTAAAACAGTAAATTGTGCTTGTGTATTTTTATGTGCATGTCCAGCAAACGTTTCTCCATGTGTAGTGTTTTAAAAGCATCCCAAAATGAAGATGGTTGATGATGTGTGTTTTTGGTTCTGGTTTTAGTGCATTAAAATCAACGTCTTACAATAAATGCATTTCACACTTTTACAAAAGCAGCCTAATAACCAGCATGTTCTTGGTGTAGATATAAGTACTAATAAAATGTACATTTATTTGTTTGGAAGACACTTTTAGCCACAGCAACTTTTAGTGCATGTATGGTAAACCTTTATTTAAGAATAAATTAAAATAAATGGCATTTAAAAGTACATATTAAAATAATTATTGATATAAATGCACATACAATATTTATTTAAAGGGGTCATATGATGCTTTTTTAAAGATCATTATTTTGTGTATTTGGTGTAACAGAATATGTTGACATGCTTTAATGTTAAAAAAACACATTATACAATACTTTACATTATTGCAGGTCCTCTATGCCCCACCTCTCTCAAAAGCTTAGTTTCCTACAAAGTCCCTCCTTCCGACAAGCGCAGTCTGCTCTGATTGGCCAGCTGACCCAGTGCATTGTGATTGGCCGAACACCGCAAGCACTCGTCGGAAATGTAACGCCCCTTACCATAATCGCCAGCTTTAGCTTTCAAAATAAATGTAAAGACAGAGCCTGAAAGGGGAACAGAGTCGCGTGACAGACACAGTGATGAAGCTGGTATGTGTTTGCCATACACAAGCCACGGTTAAGACAGCTGACTCCACTGTGATGTGCTTTCGCCTAGAAACACACACAGCGTCTCCCTGACATGCTGCTTCAACACTAACTGCGGTTACTGAAACCACGCCTTCTTTCTTTGCGTGAACATTTGGGTGCATTATGCAGATATTTCCACATAGTGAGGTAGATATGTGGGGGCGTGTTAGAACGAGCCGTTTTAGGGGGGCGTTGCAGAGTCTTAACTTTGATAAAAAAAAATCTCTTTGGTTTTGAGACTTTAGTCAACTTCAGGGATCTTATCTATGCACAATCAGCTTGTAACACTCCAAAGAGAAAGGAATACTTGAAATCGCATCATATGACCCCTTTAAATAGCTGACATGATAGATTCAGTAAGGACACCCAGTCACTCTGAGAATGTGTGTTTGTGGATGTACATTTGAATATATTTGAATATGTCTGCGATTTGCCCTCTGCTCTCAAACACATGTATGTGAGAGTCGAGCATCCTTCTTTTTTCTTGTAATGCGATACAGGGTGTTGTCTACAGTCTTCCTTCCCGGAGGAAATCTTTGCTCAAATGCACCACGTGGTGAGGGTCATCGCTCGGATCTGTCTGAGTCTGACTGACAGCACAGACCACTGAGCGTTTCGTCATTTGGCTCCAAGTTCTGTAGCATTGAAGGAAATGGTTGAGTTTATACGATGCAGTTCTTGTCAAACTGATCTTTGATAATCTTTGACATAAGATGATGGTTCTTTAGTTTAAACAGCATTTTTGGCTGTATAGTGTACTTGAGTTTATATACAGTATGGTTCAGCCTCTTTGGAGAGTCACAACTATTGTCACACGCTGTCCATTTTTTGATGAATTGACAGGCCTGTTATGAATGTGGTGGAGTATAAATATTTGAGCTGGTCTGTAGATATCGAGTATCATCTGGTAACAAAGGTTACAGTTTTGGGTTTCTAACAGTGGCTCATACACTACTGCTCTCCTTTCCTCGTGCCGGTGTCCTGCTCACTCTGTCGGGGTTTATTTTGAGATAATGACTGCTTGACTGTTCATTATCTCGTAGTTACAACATAAAAAATGTAATTAATATCATATATAGATGTTCATAAAACACTTGGGGGAAAAGCAATGCTGCATAACCAATACAAAGTAAATTAAATACTAAATAGAATAAACATAAAAAATGAGTTCAAAATAATGTGACAAAAAACATAAAATACATTAGGTCTTCTATTTGAGTTAATTAACCTTACTGTACATTCCGTCCTAATTGTGGTACAACATTATATATATATATATATATATAGAGACAGTGGTTGGGAAAGGTTACTTTGAAATGTCTAGTTTACAGATTACAAGTGACGCCTACGTATCAATTTAATACGTAGTGAACTGTTCAATTACTTTATTAAAGTAATGTAACTGATTACTTTTGATTACTTTTTGATTACTTTTCTAATGAATGTTTTCAAATGTTACTCATTTTCAAACATTTACACCATGCAGGGTTAACCTTACAGTAGTACTCAACTGATTACTGTCACATTTTCGAAATCCTTCATCACTTGAATTGAGATTATATTTTAATTTGAAAGGATACATTGGATGCAAAATTCACTTTTACGTGGTGTTTGGATATAAATGTATCTTAGCAGTGTGTGGACACAACCACCCTACAATGATACAAATCCATTCACTCTTTTTTTTTTAAATCCCCCAAAATCCTAAACGGTCTCAATTATCAAGCCGTTTTTTGAGATTTTCCTTCCTGGCAGACTGATGTTCATAATTGTTCAGGCCCCACCCAACAATCGCTGATGTAACTGTCCACTATAGCTGTAGCCAAAACAATGTCTTGCCATGCAGGTGTTTGTTGATTTTTGTGATTTAGAAGACATAAGACGTAATTTCCTCCCGACATCAAGAGCCCTTAGTTTTGTTTTTAATGGTAATGCGCCACTGAATACACCTAAATTAGTTTATGTCTGCGCACATTTTTTTACTCCAGACTGCTTTCTTTTTTTGTTAAAAAGTTAAAACTCAAGGATAGATCAGTACCCATTGTTCGTGATCCAGCTGCACCTCCAGAATAAGTAAGTCTAACACTTTACATTTTTTATGATTATTTTTTTTTTTTGCAAATCGCCTTTCCTCTTCCACAGAAGAGAGGGGTGGGGTGAGCAGGGCTCATTAGCATTTAAAGGGACATGCCCCAAAACAAGTCGCTGTGAACAGAGCAAGGTAAAAAGGGTGTTGTTTTACACGACCACTGAGGAATTTTAACCAAAGTATGTTGCAGACCGTTCATGAAGACCCTAAAGAATCATACCAGCTTGTGGAAGATCAATGTCCCCTTTGAAGCACAGCCACCACAAAATCAGACTTAATTTGAGATCATTTTGAGGTTAAATACATATTTAAAATCATAACAATAAATATTTTATTAGCTATGATACTGTTTTTCGAATCAAATCTTTACATAGCTGTGACAGTAAACACTGGAATCTAACAATGTCTTGGAAAAAAACAGCTAATCTTTAAAAAATTAAGCATAGCTATACATAAACCCATATAGGAAATACAAGAGTTATCGAATAAGCATGTTCTAAACTCCTGAAACATTGGTGTTTCATATTTTAGAGCAGTCACTGCAATAGGGGTTATGCGCTACAGACTTCCGTATTCTGTTAACCTAGTCTCGTTGCTTCCGGTTCAAGCGTTTTGCATATGCTTAGTTAAATATGAAGCCGTTTTACTCGAGATGCCTTCAAAGTAGATACCAATGATGATCATAACCGATGTCCATCACATATGCAGATTGATATCTAAAAGTTTTTTTTATTTTTATTCTTTTCACATTTATATATAAAAATGGAATAAACGTCACATAAAAACGCTAGCTAGGTTAACTGATTATCTTAAAAGTCCATAGATTCGACAAGTGGAAGCAATGAGACCTGTTTTCCGGGTTTGGTCAGGTGATGTTCAACATATACCCTATGTAGGGGTGTGTGTGAAAAAAGCAGATGCAATCCCCTTTGCAATCCTTAACATTTTCATAAGTAACTGTAATTGAATTACACATTTTTTCTCAGTAACTGTATCTGATTACAGTTACTTTTATTTTGTAATTAAATTACGTAATTCCGTTACATGTAACTAGTTACTCCCCAACACTGTATATATATATGCACACCTGTTTTCTCTAGCAGTTGCTGATTTGAATCAACATACACATCTAGTATTTAAATTGCAACCTTATCTTATCTTATTTTGTAAATCATCTGTTATGATGATTTTCAGTTTCTGAATTTTTCCACTAATTTTATTTTATTCTTTCCCATTTATCCTTCCACATTTTTCTTGTATTACTTTTGACTAATTGACTTATTGTTTTATATAGCGTTTAATGACATGTTTCATTGTGACAACTTACCCCATTTAAGAAATTGGCTTTTGAAAATAAATGAACTCTGACAAATATTCACTGGAGTTGAAAATGTAACTATAAATGAGTATATACAACACTATGTGACATAATGAAATGGGCGAATCTGGTGACGGCGCAAAATGTTTCTGTTATATAATACTTCACACAATATATGTTATTCATCTGTTGCATAGCATTTTATAAAATACATAGATAGCATGTAAAATTCTATAAGATAATTTGGTTCAGTTTGGTTGAAATGACTTCCATGCTCACCCATTAAAAGATCCAGATGTTTGCGATTTATAAGCAAAAACATATAAGCAAAAGCAAGCATGACTGATGCATTCAAGAGATCCTGTCTGTATGCATCGGGATCAGTTTCCCCTCTCGTGCATTCATAACAGCGCACATATGAGCCATATATCATGATGCTTGTTCAGCATTACAGGCTCTGGCTGTCAATCTGGGTCGTGTTTGTGATGCATTTTGTCTTCAATGTCATGTTCGGCAGGATGCAGGTTTGTATGAGTACAAAGTGTTCGGTTCTCTGGCCAGCTGCGCTCCAGATCTCTGCGCAGATGTTTACATGGATCTGAACTACAGGAAACAGTGGGACTCGTATGTCAAAGGTAATTATTAGTGGGACTTGTTGATCTTTCACAACCAAACATCTTCATGAAACCATCATTCAGTGCTGGCTAGATTACTTACAAAGTGTAATCCGTTACTTGTTCCAAATTACATGACAAAAATTGTAGTTAGTAACGTAATCTGTTACATGACGCAATTAAGGTAATATAATCAGACTACTTTTGGATTACTTTTAGATTACTTTCGACATAACCCGTTTATCACATTGATTTAAACAGGTTAATGTTGTGCTATATAGATATAAAAATGTAAAGAGAAAGAAAATATGTTCTATTTATTATTATTAACAACATGAAACCCGCATTAACCGCATCCCATGTGACCATTAACTAACGTCAGAGGATCATGAACATGCAAATGTGTTACCTTAAAATCTCAGGAGGAATTTTATGTAAATATATTAGGTGAAAGAGGTTCAGATGACAACAATTTTTTGGAAATCCCTGCATTACACAAATACAAAATAATGTGAATTTGAATGTGTTTGTAATGTAATTGTAATATGTAATCATGCAATCAATAAAAAGTAACTGTAGTCTGATTACAAGTATTTTACAGTGTAATATAATCTAATTACAAGTACTTAATTTTTGGAGTGATTATGTAATCCAGATTACATGCAATCAGTTGCTACCCAGCACTGCCATCATTTCATTAAAATTCACCCTTCAGCCTCAGAGTTTAGTTAGTTTGAATCTCAGTTTTACTCGTAAGGCAGGTTTAGACAGATTCCTACGGTTGAAAAAGAGATTATAGTTGATACACCCATTTCTACAGCAAAACAACTCAAACTGGCTTTTGTTATGGGTAAAAAAAGACAATAAATGTGAACTTATGCTTGTACTGGTGTTCATAATTACCACAGTTGGCTTAATGGAGCTCAAACTAATTGTCGCCCACTTAAAATGTGTCATAGGGCTTGTTTATTTTAAAACGTTTCTCATGTTTTTTCCATATTTTGAAGTCGCTCCTGTTGCTGGTGGTCAAGTGCATTCAGATATGCAGGTAATTGGGCTTAAATGTGTCATATAGTTTAGTGTTTAGATTGATCCAGTGCTGTGTTTATTCAGTAGTTTGTTTGGGTGTAGATTGTGCTGTTGTTTGGTAGTTATGTGGTTAATACAGTTTAGCCACACAGGCCTTAATATATTGCCTTTCATGCAGTGTAATGTAGCTGTATGTGAATGTAAACAATCTGCAAAGTTGTAAAGCTGAAAGTGCACGATAAATAAATACTAACTGAAAGGAGTAACTCGAATCTCACTTCCGTGACGGCTACACCTCAGGCGGTAACACATTTGCATAATGCTCGCCTATGTTCTACGTTGGCCGGCCACAAACAACTTGATCCCACTCACAAACACGTCATTCTACCGATGACTGCTTCTCTAATCTCGGGGAGTTCTGGATTCACGAAATGCTTGCTGTTGAAAGCTGGATCAGTATCTTGTTTATTTGGACCAGCTGCTCCACTGAATCACAACCTGTAAGTATGATAAATAATAGATGTTTATATTTTCTATAGAGCATTCAAAATATAGAATTACTGAAATAGGCCTATAGTTTCTGACACGCGATGTATGCCATAGACCAATCACAACAGACTGGGCCATCTGACCAATCAGAGCAGAGCAGGCTCACGGAAAGGAGGGGTTTAGAGAGACTGAATCTGAACTGCTTTGAACGAATCGTTTGAGAATCGCTGGAAAATTGTGTGATATTAAATGCATATTTTGAGAAAACTAAAGCGTTTTTTGACCTTGCATGCATGTAAAACTGTTTTAGGAGACTCATAAAACAATAATAGCAGCCTTAAAAATGGCATAATAGGGGCACTTTAAAATACTTTCAATCATTTTAATTTATTTTTTTCTTCTCCTGGTTTTCAATTTTTTTTTAGTTTTCAATTAAATTTTAAGTGAATTAATATTTTGTTATGTTTTTAGAAGTTTTAGTGTATGTATATATATATATATATCTATATATATATCTATATATATATATATAATCAATAAATGTTTAATTTTAAGTAATACAAATTGTTTAAGTAAAAAAAAAAAAAGGGTTATAGCGTTCTTAATAAAACAATCGTCAATTACTAAAGTAGACATTAGTTGATAATGGTTGTTTATAGAAATGTTTAGGAACCTCTTCTGGGTCAAAAATGACCCGAATGCGTCATAAATAATTAAACCGGCTGTTTATGATATTGTACCTTCAATACTTCTGAATAAAAATGTTCTCTGTCCACAAACTACTGTAGTTCACCTTGTCATTCATCAGTAGTTTTACATATAGTTAATATATCAATGTGGGTGGTCGTATGTTAATGAGCTTGTGGTTGTAATAGTATTAACTTGATGCTTTCTGAAAGAGTTGTTTTTGCAGTTTATTGTTAACAAATGGTCTGAACTGGCTAGAGAAGGAGTTTTGTTCTGAAGTATTGTGAGTGTTTTATTTCGTGAGATGACCGTTTAAATTAAGTTAACGTTGGAAATCATCACTGTGGAGCTCGTTCTGTTCTCTCTGGATCTGAGAACTATTAAACCATCTTTAAAAATCACTTTGGTCCATGTTTGCGCTCTGTTCGAGACATGAAATCTGTTTTCACTGTCCAAAATATCTGTTGTATGTCACCGGTGATCTCTTTCATATTGCATTATGTATTTTAACAAGACTTTTTTTCTCATCCTTGACTTGTTTTGTAGTTGCATGAGAGTGCATTTGTTGAAAAACTGTATGATTAAGAAAACCAGCACTTTAGTTTGTCTCAGTTTTTAAGATGTGACGTGGTAGGGTGGTGTATTTCCCGCAAACACAAATGGAGCATGAATGTGTGTGTGTGTGGGTGGAGTGGCGTTTTATTAGAAACACATCTCTGGCTCCAGACATGCATGTGTTTGAGCTGATCTTTCATGAAGAGCCTCATGCGTTTGTGCTGCAGTCCTGATGGATGTGCGCTTTTCCTGTGGGTGTTTGTTTGTGACTAACTCTCCAGAAACCCCACCCAAACCCTGCTTTATACACACAGCAGCACAAATCGACCTCCAGCTCTCAATTGCATAACAGGTGTTTATGGCTTTTATGATTTTGCACTCCAGTGTCATTGTTTTCTTCAAATAAACTCTTCAGTCAAACTGCAGGACTTGTTTGGTTCTTTCTTCTGAACATCTTGTCATGTTCAGTGTCTCTTTTCTCAGTAGTTTTGCCCGGCTGATGTGTAATTTCACTGAACGCACATCTCTGTGTTGTGTAATTTTACTCATGCTTTGTCTTTTAATCACTGGTATGAATATTGGGTCGGACCACCAGAGCAGTGAAATGTGGTTTGTGTTAAATCAGTCAAGAATCGCTTGTGATTACAATCACACGTAAACGCCTTCGCCTCCACCCTTGTTTGGCGAATATGTCATCTTTTTCATGCTAGATACACCCGTGAACCGTTCAGACCTTGAAAAACATGCCTGTGAGCCTATTGAGAAACTATAACAGTTTTTATTATTATTTTCAATCCATTTTTATTTTGATATTTGCTGGTTGGTTAAAGTTTTAAGAATTTTGGTGGGTTTTTGGCAACTAGCTAAATAAATAGATATATATTTTTTTAATTTATTTATATTTATTTAAGATTTTTTTCTGTTTTTATGTTAAGTTTAGTTCACTTTAGTAGTTGTTGTGGTTTTTTTGTAATTCTATTAGGTTTTGTAAGCAACTATCTAAATAAAATATGTATTTATAGGCAAGTTTATTTATATAGCACATTTCATGCACATTGGTAATTCCAATGTGCTTTACATAAAAGAAAATAATAATAAAAAAATTATCACAACAATAAAATAAGGAATTTAAAACTTTGAAAATGATTTAAAAATTGATTTAAGAGGTTTAAAATGAATGTAAAACAGTTAAGAATAGAAAATTATTATACATAAAATATAGTGCAATCAGTTCGGACATTGCACAGTGCTCATTCAATGAATGCACAGCTAAACAGATGAGTTTTTAGTCTGCATTTAAATGTGACTAATGTGTTAGCACATCTGATCTCTTCTGGAAGCTGGTTCCAACTGTGGGCGGCATAATAGCTAAAAGCGGACTGCCCTTGTTTTGTGTGAACCCTCTAACTGACTCGATCCTAATGGTCTGAGTGCTCTGTTAGGTTTATATTCAGCAAGCATGTCCGCAATGTATTTAGGTCCTAGGCCATTGAGTGATTTATAAATGAGTAAAAGTACTTTAAAATCAATCCTAAATATAACTGGAAGCCAGTTTTTTTTTGTACGCCTGAGGACTGGTGTGATATGCTCAGATTTTCTGGTTCTTGTCAGAATTCTGGCAGCAGTGTTCTGGATTAGCTGCAGCTGTCTAATGGTCTTTTTTGGGAAGGCCGGTGAGGAGACCATTGTAATAGTCCACCCTGCTTGTGATAAAGGCATGAACAAGTTTCTCTCAAGTCTTGACTGGAAACAAAACATCTTATTCTTGCAATGTTTTTTAGATGATAGTATCATCAGCATAGCTGTGATAGGCAATTTGGTTCTTTCTCATTATTTGACTTAGTGGGAGCATAAACAGGCTAAACAAGAGCGGTGCAAGAATTGAGCCTTGTGGGACTCTGCATGTCATGGATGTCCACTTAGACTTATGCTCTCCTATACACACATACCTGTAATAACCTCTCCCTTCTAAGTATGACCTGACCCATTTGATTACCATCCCAGAAAGCCTGACCCAGTTTTCCAGTCTCTCTAGTAGTTTGTTATGATCGACAGTGTCAAATGCAGCACTGTGATCTAGTAGTACCAGCACTGATATTGTGCCAGATTCAGAATTTAAGCGAATATTATTTATTATCTTAATGAGCGCTGTCTCTGTTCTGTGATGCGGTCGGAAACCAGATTGAAAATTGTCTAGGTATCCATTTGAGTTTAAGTATTTTTTCAGCTGATTAAAGACTACCTTTTCATTAATCTTGCCTGTAAAAAGGAAGATTTGATATTGGTCTATAGTTGCTCAATATGGTGTTATCAAGATTGCTCTTTTTCAGAAGGGGTTTAACAACTGCAGTTTTCAGTGAGTTTGGAAAAGTCCCAGAAAGAAGAGAGGCGTTCACCACTTCTAAGAAATCTGCTTCCAAACAGTTAAGCACCCTTTTGAAAAAAAGATGTGGAAAGTGTCCAAGATATCCAGAATTTTGCTATCAATTGCTTCAAAAATAGACATAGTATCTTCTTTTTTGATATTGCGGTCGAATCTGTCTGACCTCTGCATAACTTGGGGATGTGCTAATCGCCTTCCTGATATTATTGATCTTCTCAGAAAAGAAGAAAGCAAACTCAATGCATTTGCTGTCAGAGACCATTTCACTGGCAATCTGACTTGGGGTATTTGTCAGTCTCTCAAAAGTAGCAAAAAGAGTGCAAGTGTTGTTTAAGATACTGTTTATAAGGTTTGAGAAGAAATGCTGTCTAGCTTTGCCTAGTTCCACATTGAAAGCACGAAGGTTGTCTTTATAGATGCTATAGTGAATTCTTTGTAGCCATGTGTTCAGCCCAAGCAACCGTGAGAACATGTTAGTTTCTCTTGCTGGGAGTGGTCAACTGATGAATGACTGAAATTTAAGTCTTCAAAGTGTTTCAAAGCGTTCACTGAAGTCCTTCTTAAGGAGTTCTGACTGCTCTTTCCGAATATCATTCTTCTCCACATGGATGATGATTCGATTTGCAGTCTTGTGCTTCATCAGAATTTTCCAAAGTTCCTTGCTCACATCAGAGACGGTTGCTTGAGGAAGGCAGGATGTTGTTGTAGTCCTACTGATGTTTCTGATATTGGAGTCGCGCACTATCAGAGTCCTGGGCTCGGCTGCTTTCTGAGCTGAAAGCTGCTGTCTGCTCGACCTTGAGTGCCTGTTAGTAGCGATGTTAGCTGCTGACCGTTCCAGTCCATGTTTAACCGCATTTGGGGATTCCTGACCCGTATTCATTAATGCTTCAAATCTGTTTTCAAGATGTATAGGGGGTGGTAGAATACTAGTATTCACAAGCCTTGTCATAGCCAAATCTGGGGTAGAGGATGCTACCGCAGCAATATGAGATACTCGTGACAATCTAATGTCTCGTGTGCCTTTGGGTCTCGCTCCCTGTCTGTGCCATCGATTAGTGTGACAATCAATTTTGGCGTGTTCCTCTACACTTGGTATAAACTGTTGAGATTCACTAGATTTATGGGACTCACCGGCTGTATGCTGAGAGGGTCCATGATGACGGTCTGCTGAGTGTTCTGCCTGTTTTGGAAGTCCAGTAAGTAACTTTGTTTCAAGAACCGTAATCTTTTGTAGAAGTTTGCAGTAGTTCATGCAGAGCTAGTAGATTCAACAGGAGGCATTTTCTTTCTTTTATGTTTGAATGTGGGCAGCTGTGTTTTCCCATCTACAGAATGTAAGCTGCTGGCAGTGGGAGTCAAAGTCTTCTTTTTCGTGGTATTACTCCAGTCCCAAATTACCCAGTTTTTAGTTTTAGTGTTTGTGCCAAAAAAATGTTGTTTGAGCACTGTGCTGATCTGCTTAAGTAAAAATTTTAGAAAAATCAAAGAAAAGTACAGAAATAGGGAGCAAAGTGCAGATCAGTAAGCAAGAACGTCCGAACGGTAGCGAAGCCGGAAGTAAAATAAAATGTTTTAAAATTTTTTTTACATTTATATTTTATTTAAAGTTTTTTCTTTTATTTAATTTAGTTTTCGCAGTTTTTTAAGTATTTTTTTTTTTTTTGTCATTTGTATATGATTCTGATTATTATTATATATAATTTGTTTTAATATTCCATGTAGTTTTTAATATTTAGTCTTTATTAATTTTAAGTTATTTTAGTACATTTGTCAACTAATTAAAATTAGAAATTTTGTGCCTTTGCAATTATAGGACCTCATTTTAAATATATTTTATTTTTCTGCATTTTATTGTATTTTTCTGTTTTAAAATTTAAATTTTAAAGTTTAGTTTTCTTCTGTTTTTATTTTATCTGTTTATTTGTTCTTTCATATGTTTAATATGTTTTGTTGTTGTTGTTTTATGTGTATTGTTTTTATTAATTTAAAATTTGTTTTAGTTATAGTTTCTTTAGTACCTTAAGAGTTGGGAAATTAAAATGTTGCCTTGGCCAATTATGTGAAATCAAAATGTGTTTATTACTTATTCTTATATTATTATTTTCAGTTACTCTATGTTTTTCATCTGTAATTTTAGTTAGTTTTTAGTAATTTTGTTTAAAATAAAAACCTTTGAAATAGTATTAATATTATTTGTTTTTTTGAATTCAGTGTTCATAATATTGAAACTGTCTTGGCACAGATGTATGGTTGCGACACCCAGCTTTACATTCAAAATGTTTTTTTCCTCACTATCCTCCAGCACTTGTGGATTATGTTAGATACTGGAGCCTGGACTTAGGTAATTGCTCCGCTTAGAGTAAGAGTCAGTAGAGTTCATGTCTGGTTTAATGCAGGTCAGCCGAAGTTATTTCCACACTAGACCTACAGAATGTCATTCTGTATCCTGCTGGAAGAGAAAAGGAATCCTCCCTGACGCTCTTGCCACCAAATGGAACACACAATGTCCTCTAAAATGACATTTAATAGGGTGCCTTAGGAGTCATTCACACTGGAAATAAGAGGCCTTGTAAACCTATTAGAAACATTTCCCCCGTTTAGTTGTATGTAAGATTTAATTTTTTAAAATATTTGTTATCCAATTGGAGTAATAAGCTTTTTTAGTTATACACGTCAGAAGTCGAAAGTATGAAAGAGCTTTTATGCCACGTAATGTTTTTAACACACACCACAGCACACACACACACTGTTCTTGTGCCTGGCTGTTCTGAGCACCAACCAGAGGGCAACAGTTCGAAGAGAGGAGTGGGCTGGGTGTGAGGGTCTAAAGTGATTTTTTTAGCCCTGTTTTTCCTCTCTCTGAGTGTAAAGACTTGGAGTTTGGCAGGGTCCCAATGATCCTCTCAGCTGTCCTGGACGGTTCCTTGTAGTCTCTTGAAGTCTGATTTGAATGAGGCTGAACCTAAATCAACATTTGTATGTATGAATACAGTACTACGTCAATGATGGCCGAGTAGAACTGTGTGAGCAGTGTGTGCTGATCGTGAGAGTCTTGGATGTTAGTTTCCCCAGCCTCACCAGCATATGCCTGTCTGTCATGCAGCTGGTGATCCATTGTAGGTGGGTATTGTAGGTGTGAATTGCAGATCAGAGCAGGTGTGGGGTGAGAGACTGGGCTTTTCAAACCTGCAGTAAAACACATTCAGATCGTCAACCAGTTGTTGAATCTCCACAGACTGTGGGGATGGTGTCTTGTACAAAGTGATGTTCCTCAGACCAGTCCATACTGATGACGGGTCGTTGGCTGAAAACTGTTTTTTCAGATTTCTGGAGTAGTTTTTTTTAGCCACTCTGATATCCTTTGTTATTTCTTTTCTGGTTATATGTATAATTTAATTATAGTTATTTACTCCATTTGTAAAAGCATTTTTTTTACATTTATTTC
This sequence comes from Sinocyclocheilus anophthalmus, assembly GCA_018155175.1. Lineage (NCBI taxonomy): Eukaryota > Metazoa > Chordata > Actinopteri > Cypriniformes > Cyprinidae > Sinocyclocheilus > Sinocyclocheilus anophthalmus. The sequence goes on along the minus strand of JADLZN010000756.1, from coordinate 6,703 downwards.
TAAAAATGAGCTATATTGTGGATGTGTAACATCTACCTGGATGTAAAAATTATTCAGACAGTCATCGATTTTGTCGATCACCCATTGCTGCCGTCCCTTTCCTCTTGTGGTGGTGTGTGTGTGTGTTGGTGAACTCACTCTCTCTCTTTCCTCTCTCTTCTCTGGTGTGTATATTATAGTATGTGACTCACCCCCCTTGTGTGTGTGTGTGTGTGTGTGGTGTGTGTGTGTGTCTGTTTGTCCTCAGAGCTGCACCAGAATACTAACTCTTACAGAAGCCATATACTGGGAGGTGAAATAATCCATTACCGCTGTCCCCACAAGGATGATCCTACCCACACAACTTCATGCACATACAAAATACAATTATGGTTTGGGAATAGACGGTAATGTGAAAATAACACTATTAATATAAAATAAATTATTTCTCCATTTATATATTAAGTCAAATAAGTGTAATACATAAATATTTCAAATAAATATATTTATTGTGGAAATAAATACTTTTATAAAATTAAAAGTATATCATAAAATAATTTATATATTAAATAATTATTTTTGTTTCCATGTATGATAGAAACACAATACACAATATATTTTAACAATATGAAACAAATTGTGATTTCCATTTACAGTTTGTCATATTTACTGTAATTGCATTTCAGTTTAATTTAAATTATTTCAAATAATGTTAAATCAACCTCAAATACAAAAATAATAAATAAATATACACAGTGGAGATCGAAATTAGAGAACAATCTATAAATACTACATTTTTTTCTGAAATATTGTTAATCTTAATCACTCAAAATTTGAAGGAATATTATTAGCCAAGTATACCACTGTTCTACTAACATGTTTAACAAAATAACCAAGGCATTTCAACAAAAACCTTTATTGTGTGGAAAACTGATCAAAATTTTTAAGAACAGTAATCACTGTAGCACAGAAGATTACAACTAAAATGTTGGAGGGTTACAGCTGTCAGAAATCAGTAGGAATTGTCGAGGCTCTGCTTTGAGTGACTTCAGCACATCTGCAGCTGCAGGATATCACTAGTTTCTCACACTTTGGTGTGATCTTGGTCCACTCTTCTTTCAGTCTCTTAGTTCTGTAACTGTACTGCCCTACAAAGGCAAAAGACCTTAACACGCTAGAGTGTGAAACTGAGAAAAATTACTTTAAAGTTTTTTTAATAATGTAGGTAGGACACTGCAAGTTAACTAGTCTCCAGAAACCCTGCTGCAGAAAACATCCTCAAACCATGACACTTCCTCCTCCACCTTTCACTGACTTCTTTACTCACTTGGGGTTCAGTCTTTCCCCAGTTTAACACCGTACATAACATAATGTGTCCCATCTGACCCAAATACATTAAACTTGCTCTCATCACTAAAGTGAACTTTTTACCAGTTCTCCTCTCTCCACACAACATGCTCCTCAGCAAAGGTGAGTCTAGCCTTTTGATTCTTTCTGCTGATGAGAGGCTTGGTCGCTGCAAACTGCGCTTTCAGTCTGACTTCTCTTAAATGGATCTTTACCCTAATCAGTGTTCAACTGGTGAGCAATTCCAGCTGCAGTGCTGAACCAATTCCCCATTGAGATTCTCAGAATTGTCCTGTCTTCTTGTGCATTTGTCTTATGTGGACGACCATCCTTTTTGGGGGACTTGAATTAGTGTCGTTGTAAAGCTGCAACATTCTAGAAATCACATATTTGGAATGACCAGCTTCTCTTGCAGTTGAAAGTGTCACTCTCTTTGGCCTTCATCTGGACCGCCTCCTGTCACAGGCTTTCAGTCATCTTAGAGCGGCCCGCCATCTTGCAATCTCAGTGAAAATTAGAGGAATGTTTCCAGTTAATTAGGGTTTGTCATATAATTAAGGAAAATAGCACCAGGTGCTGGATTAACACAAATAACTTGTAGGTATCTGTAAGTGTTCTCTAATTTTGATCAGTTCTTTTTCAAATATCAATATCAAAGTTTTTTATGCTGTGCTTCAGAATACAATTAATTTATGAAATATGCCCTTCTGTTAGGATAACTTCAAATAGTACTAAGCAGTGACCTTGACATTTAGGAAATTGGTTGTTCTCTAATTTTGATCTCCACTGTATACATACATTTATTGTGAAAAAATATTATTATACATTTTTATATGATTTAATTAGGATTATAATTTATATTCTAAATGAGTATATATTATTATATTAATACACTATATATAACTATTTTGACATAGAAAAACAAATTGTGTTTTCCTTTATCGTATGTCAGATGTACTGTAATAGACGACATCAGTTAGTTATTTGAAATATATTTTCAGCTTGAGCAATCATGACACATAAGCTTTAATCAACCTCAAATACAAAAGTAGAAATCATAACAGGTTTCTTTCTCTTTTGTCCCCATCAATATAGAGCAGTACCAAATCACAAATGTGTTTCTTGTAGTATGTCTTTATATTAATAGTTATTAATATTCATAGTTGATAACCAAAATCAAAAGTAATCTTCTCTAGACTCCACTGTTAAAGTGTTGGGCTGCATTTGTCTGTCGGTGAGCCCTTAACTCTCTACAGTATGTATATGTACGGGAGCGCCGGGATCTGGACGTGGGAGGACGTAAGATCTGGGTGGTTTTAGCCAAAAGCTGGTTCGTGCCTCAGTGTCCAGAGAAGAAAGGCGTGATCCGGGTCCAAGACTACAAACAGAGTCTGGCCATGGAGAGCGATGGCTCCGGCAGTACCAAAGGTACAAACTGAAGCACACTCAACCAGAGCTGATTTAGTGCATGATTTAGACTGTATAGTAACCAGATACAATGCGATAAAGTCACAATTCAATCTCATCGACCCGAAAATCCTGCTCCATTTGATTTATTTGTTTGGCGTTGTTTTGTTCAGCTTGTTTAGAGGTTTTCACCTACATTTGAGTGCAGTCACTTGTGTTTTCTGGGCATACAAAAATATTTTGTGTTTCAATCAAATCTGTAATGATGATCATTTTTCATTTCATGCTGAAGCTGAATGAATAACAACAGCATTTGTTTTGAATCATATTGCAGTGTTTATGAACTACTTTGATAATCCTGGGGGAATGATACCAACGTGGCTGGTGAACTGGGCAGCGAAGGTGAGGATGCTGTAGAGTTATGTCATAGTCATGTAATCAGTGATGAGTCAAGTGTGTTGATGGATGTGTTTTGCTCTCAGACAGGCGTCCCTGCCTTTCTCACCGACATGAAGAAGGCCTGCAGTAACTACAGCAGCTACTGCAAGAACAACAAGTGATGCACGTGTGAGAGTCCTCACTTTCTCTGCTTATGTTTCCTGTCAGGAGGGCATTCTGGGTAGACATACTGCTGTTTCTATGGTCATTGGAGAAAATGTGTCTGGAGTCCTTCATGGTTTTATTTTTATTATCTTAACTATACAAACGTCTGTTAAAGAATCAAATGAGTCCAGCTTCCTGTTGAACTTTAGCTGGAAGTTAGGGCTAATATGAGTTTGGAACATTTGTTTAAAGTAGGGATGCACCGATACCACTTTTTCCAGTACTCGCCCGATACCGATACTTTTATTTTTGGTACTTGCCGATACTGAGTACCGATACCAATATTTTTATTGCATTTGTAAATTTTTTAAATATTGGGTACAGAAACCAAAAGAGTATGTATAATGTTAGTTGGTTAACTTAATTTATCAAATACTGTAGATAGTCAAACCAAAATGTATTTATTTATTTTCAGACACCTTCAACATTTCTCACATTATCACAGTTTATTCGCTGTAGTTTAGAAATTGGTAATAAAATATGACAAGAACTCAATTTGTCAGAACAAATTCAGCTTGATAATGTTAGATAACTTTGATAGAAAGGTATGTAATAGATTACAATCAACCAAAAATTAGACAGCTGTTAGTATGACAGTATTTACACAACTATCAATACTTTGTCGGGCAGCCCTTAGCCTTAATGACAGCCTGTAGTCTCCTGGGCATGCTGTCCCCCAGCTTCATGCAAACCTCAACTTCAATTTTTTTTTTTCCCAGACTCGGTCTGAATAAGTTTTGGTCCCAAATTTGTATAAATTTTTCTGGTAGTCCACTGTATGAATAATTTATGGGTATAATATGTCACAGTTCACTTTATTCTGCTATCCTCACTTACATAAATTAACTATAATGTCCTGCACCCACTAGTAAAAATTAAATTCTCATCTGGTCTCTCTGAATCTATTTTAGGTTTTGACTGTAATATCCTTGGGGTTATTTTTCACACGTAATTTAATGCCATACAATGTATTTTACAAGTTTTTGTTACTTTCACTGTTCATTTTATTGCTCTATGGTATTTCATCTTTCATTTAACAATGCATTGGAGCTGCTCCATTGCAGCAGCTTAGTTCTGTAATCACGCGATTTGCTGTAAAAATTCAGGGAACCACTCGCTATAAATCTCCTAACTGTGACATTTTCAGAAATAGAAGTCGCGTTTTTTCATCTGAAAATTTATTTGCGATTCATTTCCAAACCACTCATATAATGCTACACACTCAAGCAAGCAAAACACGCACCGTGCACACGTATTTGTACTGGTGCAGAATGAGAGGGACAATTAGTACAGCCTAGCGCATTTCACACAGGCTGCTAGATTCATTTTCGCTAGAAAGTCGTGTATGCCAAAGGTTGAAAATAAATTGTTTATAGTGAATTCCCCTATAAATAGTCTTATACTTATGATTTAGTTTTAATCCAAATGATACATGTGCTAAGTGAGTGAACATCAAAGATCACACAAGTGTGCGCTCTTTCTCTCTCTTTCTCTCTCTCTCTCTACCGTTAAGTAATTTGTGCATTGTTTTACTTACTTGTTTTTTGCATATCCGTCCGAACTACAAACTTTCCAGTGATGTGTGTGAGAGGTATATTCACTCGACAAGCTCGCGCGATCAATCCACTCAGCGTGCTTTGTTTATCAGCTCGCGCACACCAGCTATACAGGCGTTAATACTGAATGTTTAACGTTATATTCATTGCATACATATACTTTGTAGTAGACATCCTTAACTCCTTTCTTCTGTCTGTTGTTCTGTTGTTGGTGTTCCTTTGTCTGAATATGGTGCTTATCACATGCTGTGTGGTATCGGCTTTTGGTATCGGGGCATTTTTATGAGTACGTGTACAGGAGCGCAGTATCGGGCCCGATACCATTATCGGTATCAGTGCATCCCTATTTTAAAGTAATATAGTTTCATCATAGCACTTTAATTATGTCATTTGTGAATGTATGAAAACATGAATTAACCTCTTTATGTTGTATGCACAAAATCAATCAATAAACCTTCCTGAAGTCTCTTCTGCTCACAAAGGTTGCATTTATTTGATCACAAATACAGCAAAAAGGTAAAATTGGTGAGATATTACTGTTAAGTAGTATTTAAGTGTATTTTAAAATGTAATTTATTCATGAGTCCAAGCTGAATTTTCAGCATCATTACCCAGTCTTCAGTGTCACATGATCCTCAGAATCATTCTAATAATTATTATAAATTATTATTGGTGCTCAGTTATTAATGGCTGAAAATGTTTTTTGCTGCCTAATATTTTTGTGGCTACATTTTTTCAGTTTTTTTGATGAATCGAACGTTCGAAAGAGCAGCATTTATTTAAAATCTTAATCTTTTGTAACAAACAAAATTTCTTTACGGCGGTCAATTTGAATCATTTATTCGTCCTGCTATAAATAAAACTGTCCAGTTTCCACAAAAATATGAAACAGCACAACTGCTTTCAACAATTGATAATAATGATAATAATAAATGTTAGCATATTAGAGCATATTAGAATTAATTTTCTGAAGGATCATGTGAACACTGAAGACTGGAGTAATGACTGCTGAAAATTCAGCTGTGATCACAGGAATAAATTACACTTTAACATATATTCAAATAGAAAACAATTATTTTTATTGTCATAGTGTTCACAATTTTTTACTGTATTTTAGGTCAAGTTAATGCAGCCTTGGTGAGCAAAAGAGACTTCTTTCAAAAACATTTATAAAATAGTAAGAATTAAGTGTCCAAGTAAGCAAGAGGGCCGCACAGTATGTGATCCGAATCGTTATATAATAGCTCTGTTATAGTTTTGTTCCTCACCTCCAACAACTGAACACAATCATGCACGTACTGTATATATTACAAGACATTTAGCATGTACTGGTGCTGAATGAGTCCCTGCTCCTTCCCATGAGCCTCTGCAGATTGGGTGAGATGGATTGTAGTGATCCAGCGTCCTCTGCAGGCGAATGGACGGGGACACTGAAGTTCACTCTGATTTTATTTTAATGGTCGATGCCGTTTTTACCTGTTAATGTAACTTGCTGTATATTGGGGAATGTAATTATATGTCTGATACTTTTCAGATACCTTTAAACAGAAATGACTATCAGGATCCTGCATAAATCACATGTAAGTCAATTATTAGAAAACAGAAATATATGTATGAGCATTTGCATGGACAATATTATGCCTGTATTCACGTCTGAAATCAAAATTGTGTGCCGTTTACATGTTAATGCTGAGCACAGAAAAATGTGGTTGTTGAAATATAATTTTGATATGAAAAATCTGTCTTATAATTATAATCAAGACTATTAAATGTCAGATTTCTGCAGTTCAGATATGCAAAATGAACATGGG
>JADLZN010000755.1:0-109412 GCA_018155175.1 Sinocyclocheilus anophthalmus | reverse complement strand
TGCTATTTGGAAGAGAGGGTGAAATGTACCCCAAGTGATTTCAAGTATGCAAACAGCTATTAAAAAGGTGGAAAAATGGAGTATAGAATGGAGTTTTAAAATGTCAACAAATAAAACATGGTATATGTTGTTCAGTAGGAAAAAAGATGTTTCTAAAGATATTGAACTACTATTGTATGGAAAACCATTAGAACAAGTAAAGGTTTTTAAGTATCTAGGAATTTGGTTAGATGCGAGATATACCTGGAAAAAGCATGTTGAGGAAATAGATAAAAAAATGCAGGAGGATTTTAAATGTGATGAGGGCAATAGCTGGAAAAGAATTGGGTGCTGAAAAAGAATCAATGTTAACAATATATCAAACTTTGATAAGATCTATAATAGATTACAGATGCATGATTTATGGTTCAGCATCAGAAACAATATTAAGGAGTCTAGATAGGATACAGTATAGAGCTCTTAGAATATGCTTAGGAGCAATTAAAACAACACCAGTCAATGCGTTATTAGTAGAGGGAAATGAAATGCCATTGAGTTTGAGGAGAGTTAAATTGTCTTTGGTGTATTGGTTATCTTTAAAGAGTTATTTTGGAAAACATATAGATAAAGATATTTTAAATAATTGCTGGGATACTCAAATAACAAAGGGAGAGGATATGGATGGAATATAAATCAGTTGGCAGAGAAATATCAGATAACAAATATAGAATGTAGTGTGTCACCTGTATGGGGAGATGTACCAACGTGGATAATTCCTGATGTTAAAATTGATCTAGAGATATTGGATAAGAAAATAGAATGGGAGGAAATGGGTAGTATTAATATAATGTAAATAAGAATATACAGGAAATATTTTATGCAAGTATGCACATTTATACTGATGGATCTAAAGACCCCAAAACAGGGCTTACAGGAGTAGGAATATATATTCCAGATTTTAAATTGTCAATATATACTGTTGAAATGGTTGCTATCATAATATGACTAACATGGGTAGAGGAAGTAAGACCAGACAGAGTAGTGGTATGCTCTGACTCTGCTTCTGTTTTAACATCATTGATTACTCTGCAATCTTCTAGAGAAGATTTGATGTGTGAAATATTTACATTATTATGGCGTATACAAAGAAAAGGAGTGGTAGTTGGATTCGCTGGGGCCAGCACTGTGTAATAGCTGGTATGAACTGCTGTGCGGTGAAGGGTTGTCTGCAAAAAAGGGGTTCACATCGCCAGATTGGCTTTCACTGTGGACTAAGCGGAGTCTAGCCCGGGGTCGTCACACGTGGTTGCTGCAAGCCTTCTTTGTCGAATCCGCCGGCCGCTCACCAACCGCTGTGTGTGCCTAATTGGTGCTCTCTGATCTGAAGCGTGGCCACAGGTAGCCGCTGCTTTGTTTGGCCTTCCAAAAGCGGACGATATCGCTTCGCCAGGCCGTTCCAAAGAGGACATATGTGTCTACATAATTGGGCATTCCAACCTTTGCAAGGACAGTCTGGCCTTCTGACTCACAGCTGTAAGTTAGTTTTTTTTATATTTAAAGGATTGCCACGCATGATTCAACACGAGTTGGAGCAGTGTAAGAAGCTTGTTGTCGTTTCATCTCCGATCATAAATGCAGACGTGGTTTTATGTTTACGCAGCGTGATATGCAACGCGTAAAAAGACAGTACAATTCATTATATTCAGTAATTATGTCCCCATTGGATGCAGCAAATGCCTCGTTTGTAATGGTTTTATTGGTTTTGTCTCGTCGCAAACACACGGGACACATGGAAACGCAGTATGTTAAGGGGCGTAACATTTCCGTCACACACTTGAGGTATGCGGCCAATCATATGACCCCTTTTAAAAAGGTAGAAGTAATAGATTTTAATGTTCCTTTAAGTAAAGGCTAAATTAAAACTATCATTAAGGAAAATATTATTAAAGAATGGCAGGACATATGGAATACAGATAATAAGGGAAGGCATTTATATAATATTAAAAAATGGTTAATACTAAAAGAAGTGTAAGTGGTAGAAATAGAAAAGAAGAGGTTATAATAACTAGGATGAGACTTGGACACTCGGGATTGAACGCTTCACTGTTCATAACTGGAGTACACAAGACTGGTCTAATATATAATTGTACAAGGTATGATGACGAAAGAAAGGAATTCATATCATATTTAAACAAAAAGGGTAAGGTAAATGAGGATTTGGAATACTTATTAGGATATGAGTTTAACAGAGATAGAGAAGGATGCAGGATATTAATAAAACACATACAGTATATACTACTGTGTTAAGTGAAAGGATTTAAATATAGAGTGCGGATGCTCTATTCTATTCTGGATCTTTAGGAGACCACGGATTTAGTCTGGAGGAGCTGAACACGCTGCCAGGTGGAGCCTGGGGAGAAGGAATGGGATGGAGCATCGAATAATTATTTAAGTAGGAATATTTGTGTGTAAGAACAGGAAAAGCAAAAATGACTGCGTAACAAAAGTAGGTGGCGATATGCACACAGGATGTAACGCCACAAAACGGAAGAAGGTTTGGTGGCGTATTGTCAGCAGAGGGCAGTGTGGAGGCTGTAGCGTGTGACCCTGCTCCTCCGCAGAAGAAGCCGCTCTTCTTCTCCTCTCCGCTCATTGGTGGCGCGTGCTCTGCTGTGTCTGTCCGAGTTGGCGCGAACGTGCACGCCGGCGCGAGACAAAGAGCATCCTGCACTCGCGAGGAATCTACACCGGTATCCTGTTATCGGTCAGGTTTACGAGTGGTAGCTGTCTGTCCAGGCGTTATGGCTGATAAAGAAGGTCGGTAGGGTTCCGTGGCATTCGGGGTTCTCTCTTTTAACGGCGGTGGTTAAACGAAGCCGGCTGCGGTGGTGTTTGTTGGTGTGAATTCAGCGCAGGCCGAATCCCGCCATAACGACAGAGCTGCTGCATCAGTACAGTTCACACATTCGAGCTTGTTATGAGCACACAGTAGCTGTTTTTCGGCGTAAATGTGTTATTATTATGATGGGAACGTGTGAGGAAGTATCTAAACTATTAAGCTATTTAGTTAATTAGCTACGGCTAAGTTTGTTTGGCTTTTAAGTTGAAGTGTGAGTGTGGGATGAGTTTCAGGAAGCTTTGAGTATTGTTTTGGATTTTTTTTGTGTTGCTATCGATGAGTGAAAAATATTTTGGCAATGTGCACTTAATGTTAAGTTGTTTTTTTATGACAGATTGAACAATATTGGTTGCATCTTCATCTTCTAGTAGATTTACATATAAATTCGACGGAAAGTAATTTATTGTCATACAGTAATTGTGTGGTGGGGGCTTTGATATTACATATTCAAGTTGCTCTAAAAAAGTATCGGTGTTGAAGTCGTTTTGACAGCTCTCGTCTTGTTTTCCCGCCCCTTTTTGTTACAGCTGCATTTGATGACGCGGTGGAGGAGAGGGTGATAAATGAAGAATATAAAATCTGGAAGAAAAACACTCCGTTTCTTTACGACCTGGTGATGACCCACGCGCTGGAGTGGCCCAGTCTTACTGCTCAGTGGTTGCCAGATGTCACCAGGTAACACACGTTCACACCTGCTGACATTACCTTTGAAACAGGAATGAAACTAATGGTTATTTTGGTCATCAATTAATTGGAAGAAAAATCCAAAATTACAGCTAACTGTAATTTGCTGTTTTCTAGATATGTTTTGTCCCTAAAATGTTTTATTCACTGCTGTAAAGTAATGTGACGAATCAATAAACAAATTCATTGTCAATTATTTCCATTATTTTGGATTAGTTGTTGGAGCCCTACTTTAAAATATTTCATTTATTGATTGAGTAGGTGTGGCTCCAAGTGATGTTTGGTGGGCTTTTTCACCCTCTCTTTTCAACTTTTTTTTTAAAAATTTGTGATGTTATGATAGTAGTGATCTTTCAGGCTCACTGCTTTAGGAATGTGGTAATGAATATTGTTTGCCCAGTGTTTGTTTCATCACAGTTGTACATTTTTATAAAAGTAGGTGTAAATAAACACACTTGTCATCTGTTTCACAGACCTGAAGGGAAGGATTTTAGCGTACACCGTCTGGTTCTCGGCACTCATACCTCTGATGAGCAGAATCACCTGGTTATTGCCAGTGTCCAGCTGCCCAATGATGATGCCCAGTTTGATGCCTCACATTATGACAGTGAAAAAGGAGGTGAGTGATTTTATATATGATGTTTAGATCATAAACTAAATTGTGACTGCATCGTCTCCACCTGTGTACTTACCTCATGTTGTCACACCTGTTTCTCTGTTTGTTCACAGAGTTTGGTGGTTTTGGCTCAGTAAGTGGCAAGATAGAGATTGAGATCAAGATTAATCATGAGGGAGAAGTGAACAGGGCTCGCTACATGCCACAGAACCCCTGCATCATTGCCACCAAGACCCCCACTAGTGATGTGCTGGTCTTTGACTACACCCAACAACCCCTCCAAACCTGGTATGAGAAAAAAAAAAAAAAAAAAAAAAAAAAAAAAAAAACAATTCTGAAAAAGTTAGTCACTTTTAACTCAACGTATCTAGCAGCATTGCCTAAAAAGCACTTAGATTGAAGACAGCATTTTAACATGTAAACACACAGCACACCGTTCAAAGCACTGCACTAAAAAATAAATTCTAGATTTGTAACCACACAAATCAGCTAGTTGTTCAATGTGGTTATGACCATGCCTTATTTGGTAGGGAAAACATGATAATGGGAGACTTAGCTTTTTATTTCCAAGCTACTTGTCAACTCAGTGTTTGAGTGTAGGTATCATATGTCAATATTAAGTATTCCCTCTAAATTTGTGCTCTTCGTGTTCCCTTCCTGTGCTCCTGGAAGACCCCTCTGGAGAGTGTACTCCTGACCTGCGTCTGAGGGGACATCAGAAAGAAGGATATGGTCTGTCCTGGAACCCCAACCTGAGTGGCTGCCTACTGAGTGCATCTGATGATCACGTAAGACATTATATGGTGACCACAATTAATTATAGCTGTACAATTGCAAACATACTGAGGTTTCAGATGTTACTTTTTGTACCCTTCATTTGTTTTCAACAGTTCTTCTGTTTTTTCTGCAGACCATCTGTCTGTGGGACATCAGCACAGTGCCAAAGGAGGGAAAAATAGTGGACGCTAAGACTATTTTCACTGGTCACACGGCTGTAGTGGAGGATGTGTCTTGGCATCTGCTGCATGAGTCCCTCTTTGGGTCTGTTGCAGATGACCAGAAGCTTATGATGTAAGTTCTTTGTCTTCCTGTGTGTTTCTGTACTCTGAATGACTTTTAGCACATAGTGTAATTTTCAAAGGTATGTAACTGTTCGAACAGTGGTTATGTAATGCGAGCAGTATTTTAGTCTGATTTCTCCTCTCTCTTTAGCTGGGACACACGCTCCAATAACACATCCAAACCCAGTCATGCAGTAGATGCCCACACTGCAGAGGTCAACTGTTTGTCTTTCAACCCCTACAGCGAGTTCATTCTGGCCACCGGTTCTGCTGACAAAGTGAGAACTACATTGAGCAATTGGTTCTGTCACACCTGTGAACACTTATTAAATGTGCTTCTATATTTAGACCTCTTAATTGTGCTTTTTGTCTCTCACAGACTGTTGCATTGTGGGATCTGCGAAACCTGAAGCTGAAACTTCACTCATTTGAATCGCACAAAGATGAAATCTTTCAGGTATCAAATCCCTTCCTGCCATGATTGTAGATGAAATTAAAGATAAATGAGTGCAATAACAAACTCTTCAAATGTGTCCACAGGTTCAGTGGTCACCCCATAATGAGACCATCCTGGCCTCCAGTGGAACAGACAGGCGACTCAATGTTTGGGACCTCAGGTGGGTTGTCTCATTTTCATTTTACTCACTACTACCGCAGAAATGGAAAATAATTTATTATTAACATCTTTCTACATTAATGAGAATTCATTGTTTTTCTTTTAGTAAAATCGGTGAGGAACAGTCACCAGAAGATGCAGAGGATGGACCTCCAGAGTTACTGGTGAGTAGTAATGTTGTTCAGTTTTATTTTAAGTGTATGTATATATTTAGATAGTTATTGTGTTTTTCTCTGAGGTAATGTTATGGTGCGTTCAAGTCATGTCGGATAGATCGTATTTACAAGTTGAATGCACATGAACGCCACCACAAAGTCGTTATTACGAGTGGGAAACTCGAAATTTTCTTTAAGCCCTGAGTTTCCGAGTTGGGGGCGTGTCAATGAGAAACATGGCGCAACTCGATGGATGCAACTTCTGTAGTTGACGGTAAATTTTTCTTTAAATTGATAGTTTAGTTGTCCTATAAACTTAAATTGGTCATGTTCTTGTTACGCAGCTGAAATCCAAGTAAAAAAATCCTGTTGTATTTGATTGTAATTTATTAAAAGAAGGTACACCACCATCTTGTGCCGACTAAACGGACTTGAATGCACCTGACGTCGTAATTACGACTTGTCAACTCATAAGTACGAATGTCCCAGGAGAACTTGAACGCAGCATTATTTACTATTTATTTTCTAAAAAAATGTAGTTCATACATGGAGGCCATACAGCCAAGATTTCTGACTTCTCCTGGAATCCAAATGAGCCGTGGGTGATTTGCTCTGTTTCTGAGGACAACATCATGCAAGTCTGGCAGATGGTAAGGACACAATCAGCTTTTAAGCCTATTTGTTACAACTTTGAATTTTCTATCAGCTCCTCTGCAATAAATAAACATCAGCTCAAGTGTATGCCACCCCTAAATATGGACGTTGGAGGAAAAAGTTGTTTGTGCAAAAGAGTTTTAGCATAACCTTTCTAGTTTTATCTTATAGCTCTGTTTTATATGCATATTTCTTATTATTTTAGGCAGAGAACATCTACAATGATGAGGACCCAGAGGGGTCAGCAGACACTGAGGTTCAGGGATAAAACGGCTCTTTACACCACCCCACTCTCGGCATAAGACAAAACTCTTCTAAAAAACTGTCTGTCTACACACAAGTGAAGAACTTAAGTGCTCTCCCCTAAGTAATGGAAAATGAATAATTGACTGTTTCCCCACCAGGCATTTTCTACTACTGTTAATAGAGTATTTTTCTAAGAAAAATGTCAGTTGATCATTGGTCAATATCAGAATGAGACAAATGAACCTTCTTATCCCTTCCCACCAGTGTCTCATGAAGATTTCCTTGCGGTTTAAGTATACTTAAAGTATTACTTAATCTCAGAAAAGTTTATTCAGGTGTGTAGTATATTGTGACCAGAGTGCAGTGGTACAATGTTGATGATCAGTAGATTTTTTTTTTTTTTACTTGTCCTACAAATGCATTTTCCCATTTAAGTATCCATTTAATTACTGGCTAGATGTATTGGTAACTTAAGCTCTTGTGTACTTTTTTTTTTGTTTTTGTTTTTTTTTTTACTTTGAGCTTCAGTATCAGCAGGTGGTGTTTAATGTCTTTTTAATGTGACTTTTCAATGTTTTTCTCCTGTATGTCCATACCGTTGTACAGAACATTATGAATAAACCGTTTTTGTTGATAACATTTATTTTATATGTTGTTGGTGACGCAGCTTTTGTAAGATTTTCTGTTAAGTGCATTGTATATCTTTTACATACATTGCCAAGTTCTAAAATGTGAGAAATTGTGCGTGACCCAGGCAGCAGAAAATGATTACCATTGTTAACCAATCAGAAAAGTTGTAGGCGGCTGCATGCCAATGGTGTGAGTTAGGGGCGGGGCTACCTGTTTGTCTGTGGGCTTGGCTCTTGCCAGCTTTCTAGTGATGGGACGTTCGGATCATTTTACCGACTCGGACCTTTGAGTCTCGTTCAGCAAAATGAACATCTTTTTTTGGTTCATTTTAACAGAAGAGATTAATTCATTGTTTACCTGGGTCTTCAGTCTATGATTAGCTCACCTCTTATCTGACAAGTCTTCAGGTCTGAGTCGTTCGTTCATCACGTGACAGCCCCATAAGCTTTAACCAGTGCAGTCTGAGCCGGAAAAAGAATTGATTAGTTCATCTCTCGAGTCTTTCGAATCGTTCTTTTGTCACGTGGCATTGGATAGAGAAATTAGTTAATTTACAAGCTTCCTTACAAACGGGTGCATAGTTATTATTATTATCATCATTATTATAATTATTATTTACTCTTACAGTTACGTGATGCGTTTCTGGTCTCAAATTGTAGCTTTTTACTTGCAGTTTATAAATGTGTGAATTTCTGTCATGATGCTTATTTTCCATAACACTGAATGTTGTAGCAAAGGTAATAAAGAGTTGGTTATTATTATTAATTCTCTTTCCGGCTCAGACTGCATAGGCTAAGCTTTTGGGTCTGTCACGTGATGAACGAACGATATGAAAAACCCGAAGACTCGAGAGATGAACTAATCAATTCTCTTTCCGGCTCAGACTGCATTGGTGAAAGCTTATGGGTCTTCTCTGTTATAGTATGATTAATATGAATGTCTCAGTCTGTGAGGACTTACAGTTGTGGTTATGTTTGCCTATTTTGTTCTGTTATGATGCTTGAAATGCAAAATAAAAAAAGCTTATGGTGATGAACGAACGACTCGGAAAAACCCGGAGACTCAACCAGGTGAACTACTTGACTAATTCCAGTACAGAACCTATAGGAAGTTGCGCATGCCGCGCTAGAACGAACACCTCCCACGAGACGCTTAAGCTTCGTTCAAACTGAACGAATCGTTCAAGAACGACCCATCACTACAGCTTTCGCGCTTCACAGCAGGCTCGGGGACTGCGCTGAGACTGAAAGCAAAAGCGATTTTTGAGGTAAGACTTTTTTTTTTTAAGCTTGTCAATTATGGGGGTTTAAATCAGTACTGCAGTATTATAGTATAACAGCAAGTTGCCTTAAGATAAAAAGCAGGTAGTGTTTCGTACTGGTTCTTTATTTAGGTCTTTGGTAGGTATGTAATTAGTATTGTACTTGTAAGAGTACTTTGTCATTCTTTTTTTTACGAGTCAATATACTTAAACAGCAGAGATCATCACAGGATAAAAGATAGCTGGCACTTACCCTTCCTCCCTCATGCTCATGTTCAGAATTTGCCGCAGTTCCCTCTCTCATAAGTGACCACAAAAGATTTATTTGAGATGGATATTACAACCAGATGTAAACGACGATCTGTCTTGCCTGCCTGACCACTTGTAATTGTTTACCAACGAAAGGCAAAAAAGAGACTGAACAAAACCCAGTGTTCCTCAACAAATGCCTTTTATTTTTGTTATTACCCAGATTCAATTTTTCTACGTTTTAGGTCACAAATGTTTTGAAGTAGCAACTTATTCAGTAAAAAAAAAAAAACATGCTCCCTGTCACTCAGACAGAGTTCATATCCTTGTACTGTACTCTATTCACAACTAGGTACGAGTCATAAACAATATTTCTAATTCTTGTTTGGTTCATCTTATTAACAAGACAGCAAATCAACCAATAGCTTAATTCATCTTCTCGAAGTCCTTCATCTAAACGTTCTCACCATCATGCTGTCGGCATGTTTGTGGAGCTCTCCTACAGTGCCCAAATAAGTTTTGCCCACTTAACTCACAAGAGAAAGCACTTTCACTGCCACCACTTGATATATGAGCTTTATTCCCTCTTATACACACAACCAAACCGTGTTTTAAGAACATTCTAAACTGTAACTTGTCAGATAAAGATCTGGATATCTGACACTATTGGTACTTGCTTTTTTTCTTTTTTCTTTTTTTTAAGTCTAATTTGACCTTTGCAGAAAACACTGTTGTGCTTCTTCAGTAAACTGGGGTTACTGCTTTGGTGATTGCAACTTTAAAGGGGTCATACGATGTTGCTAAAAATACATTATTTTGTGTATTTGGTGTAATGAAATTGTTTATGCAGTTTAAGGTTCAAAAAACACATTATTTTCCACATACTGTACATTATTGTTTCTCCTCTATGCCCTGCCTTTCTGAAACGCGTTGATTTTTATAAAACTCATCAGTCTGAAAAGCTATGTGTGCTGTGATTGGCCAGCTATCCAGTGCGTTGTGATTGGCCGAATACCTCAAGTGTGTGACGGAAATGTTACGTTCCTTACCATATTGTGATGCCCTGTCCTGCCGGAGCGATGATTCAAATACATGAAAACCCATTATAAACGAGGCATTTGTTGCATCCAGTGGGGACATAATTACGGTTTATAATTACTTATACTGTCTTTTTACGCATTGTGTTGCATCGCGCCGCGTAAATATAAAACCATTTCTGCATTTGTGATCTGAGAAATGACAAACAACAAGTGCTACTCTACACTGCCCCAAAAAACTTGCTTTAAATATAAAAAATATAAAAGATAAAAACTCTTTAAATATAAATGTTTTACAGAAGTGCGTCTCGAACAGCCGCATTCTATACTCCTCTTTCCAGGTTCAGGAAACAGTCCTCCATTAAATGCGTTGCACACATCTGAATATTGGGGTTGAAGTGTTCTGGAACAGTGTTGTAAATACAACTTAACCACTGATTTCTAGTCATGTCCTCTTTTGAAAGACCAAACAAAATAGTTTCGCTTTCACAAAGAAACACACAGCACCTTCACAATATGGCGGCGGCCTAGAGTAGACAGAGCCGTGGGCTGATGAGTAATTGCCGAAGGGTTAGAGTGAGCAGAGGTGGTGTCGGATTTGACGAAGGTGGCTTGCGGCAACCACATGTGACGACTCCGGTCTGGACTCCGCTTCCTCCACGGTGAAGCTGATCCGGTTATCCACAGCGCGAAGTTGATGTATTTATTCAGCGACCAGCGTGGATCAGCTCTAGGCATGACGAAGCCGATATCATCCTCTTTTGGAAGGTCAAACAAAGTAGTTTCGCTTTCACACGAAACACACAGCATCTCCACAACAAGGCAGCGGCGGCAACAACAAAACTACAGCAATAATAAAAGTTAAGCCTTCTTTCTTTGAGTGAACATTTGGGCGGCGTTATGCAACTCTCCCCACAGGGGATGTAGACATTGGGGGGGGCGTGTTTAAACGAGGCGTTTTATGAGGGCGTGGATGAGTCTTAACTTTTAAGAATATCTCTTTGGGTTTGAGACTTTAGTCTTTTTGCAACTTTACAGATCTTCTTATGCACCAAGAGCTTATAACACTCAAAAGAGAAAAGAAAAAAATGAAATCGCATCATATGACACCTTTAAATGTATATATTATATCAGAGAAGAGAGGCAGTTTCGATTAAACTATGAAAACAATATATCAAACACATTTGACATAAGATAATCAATAACACAAACTTTAGTTCATTAGGCTTTTTCCACCACCACACAGTTCTCTTGCTTGCAGGTGCCCTCTACATGCTCTCTGTAAGACAATAAAGGCGTAAAGTATAGATGTGCCATCTGTCCTAACCAGATGCAGTGCAGTAAGTTTTCAGCAATTAGTAAAAGTAAATTGTCTGTCCACACTGAAAGTGGAAATCCAGTACAATCACAGCCAATCAGAACGTAGGGTAAGATGGAGGAAGATGTTCCTCTTGAGAACAGTGTGCTTTTATAGGGTACATTTACACGACAACGAGGTACTAAAAACGGAAAATGCTATTTTTTTGCATTTTTGAAAAGCTTTGTATACAGACAACAATGTTGTCAAAAGTATCCCCATTCACATGGATCTGCCAAAATGTCTGAAAATGCTGAATTATACATGCCAGGCCAGTAGTGGGCGGTCACTTTATTAAAATAAAAAATAAAAACCTACGCACTTGTGCACATATGCGTTCTTCTACAGAGCCGTGAATATCACCATTGTTGGTTTTGGTTGCCAAGTACTCACGCATGCCTATAGACTAAACACATTATACATATGCACATGATGTGGTTTTGTAATTTACACAGACATAATAACGGTAGCGTTTTCAAAAACGTACACTTTCAAACCCTTTTTCAAAAGTTTGCGTTTTCAGGCCCGCAAAACACTGTTGTCGTGTAAATGATCAGCCAAAACCCATAAAAAGTTTTCAGCTTTTAGCTGAAAACAGTAACATGTAAACACCCCTTAAATAGTAATATATGTTTTATATAAGTGTAGCGTGTAAAGAATGATGATGATGCATCAGCCAATGTGTTATTAAGGGAAATAAACTGAAACATTTGCAAATTAGTTGTCAAAATGTATGAATGACGTTTTATCATTCTTATTAATATTTATATATTTGTGTATATTTACATCAGTAAGTGGCATTGATGTAAAATACTAAATCAGCTATTGTATTTAAAATTATGTTTTGGCACTTTAGTAAATAATTGAACAACTGATGACAGGCAAAGCAGCATCAGACTAAAAGAGATTCATCTGAAAGTTACATTTATTTGATGACTTATACAGGCATATGGGGTAACACTTTATTTTAAGGTGTCCTTGTTACACGTTACATGTATTTACTATTATAATAACAATAAATTAAAGATTGCATGCAAGTAACCCTAAACTGAACCCTAACCATATAGTAAGTACATGTAGTTAATTAATATTACTCAGAACTTAAATGTATAATTACACTGTAGCAAGGACACCTTAAAATTAAGTGTAACCTATGGATATTTCCATATTTAATTGCCTATATTTTAATTAAAGATACGTCATAACTTGATTTGTCTGAATTAGCTTATAGGTTTTAATGAAAAGTGAAGATGTACGTCTAATTCATGGAATTACTGAATTATAACATTATGAGTTACAGTAAATAATAAATAAAAAATTGGGGTCATCATGCCCTCGGGGGAATCTTACCCCCTTTTAATATTTAATAGAGTAAACTTTTGGACCAATGACATATCACTGTGGGCGGTGCTATCTAGTTTAGTGTGATAGAACTAGAAATATTGCAACTGTCTTTTTATCACTTGGTACATGCATGGTGTAATAGTATTTTCCCTGTTTTAAAAAAAACCTCTTTGAAAAAGTGTCTGCACTTGCCTGTAGAAGAACAGCTCTTTGGCCGTGTTGTTCTTCAGCATATCCAATTCTTCTGTCTTCTTTATCTGGATCTTGAGCTCAGTTTTCAGTTCTCTGATATTCTCCTCTAAGGTATCAACTGTGTCCTGAATGAAGAACATTTAAACATTCAATAACTAAAATGACAATTATCTAAAATCTGTGAAAATTACTGACCCGATATTGTTCCACATTTTCCCTCCTCTGTCTTTCCATTAGTTGGATCCTCTCCTCCAGACAAGTCCTCTGGAGTCTCAGCATCTGCTCCTCTTCTCTCAACGGTCCTAACTGGGCCCTCAGCTCCTGGCACTGCTCTTTAGCCTTACTGAGGGCATCCGTGGTGGCCTCACGTCTCTTCAGCAGGGACACTAACCGGGGCTCGTAGAACTCCTCCAGAGCTTTGATCCCACCATGCAGGTACTGCTGGAGGTCACAAGAGGCCCGTCGTCCTTGAGTTACATAAGAGCGATTTTTCTTCTTGGTGGATTCCTGAGTGGTGTTCAGTTGCTTTTGTAGTTCCTGCAGGTGGCTTTGGTGATCTGAATGGATCTTGGCGATCTCCTCAGTCAGCTTAACAGCAAGGGCCTTCAGCTCCTCCTGAGCCAGAGGGTTTTGAATACAGTTAGAGTGAATTTAACACCACCCATTTATCCAACAACAGGGACTGACAACTTTAGAACAGGGGTCTCCAACCTTTTTTATACCATGGACCTTTATTTTTGTTTTGACAATATTCTCGCAGACAGGAAATCATCAAATTACGTCTCTATATCAACTACATGCAACAACAAACTAAAACTAAACAACTCACCATAATAATCAGTGGGAGCACTGAGCTTGTTTCCCTGCAATAATAAGGTCTCAGCAAGGAGGGATGGGTGACAGTTAGTGTCTAAAACTAAACTAAAGAAACTTTCGAGAGATGTTTGTTTCCCATTGATGTTAATATTAGCTGAATCTTAAAGGATTTTCTGAAATCGCGCTCTATGTAAATTTGGATATTAGCTATCAAAGGGGAAACACACAATAAATAATACAGTGGGATAGCATATACAGTGTTGTGAAAGTGTTTTGCCACCCTTCCCGTTAATTTTTTCGCATCTTTGTCACCATAACAGATGACACAGATCATCAAAAATTTTTAATATTACACAAAGATAATGCACGTAAATACAAAATGCAGTTTTTCTAATGCTAAATTTTTTATCATTTAAGTGCGAACACACGCTGTTCCAAATCCTGCCTGCCCTACGAAAAAGTATTGCCCCTAAATCTACCATAACTGGTTGTGCCACGCTTTGCAGCAACAACTGCAACCCGAATCAGTGTGTGCGAAACTGGGCATGAGTCTTTCATATCGCTGTGGATTGAATTTCTTTGGCCTCACTCGTCTCTGTTTTTGCAGATGGTTGTCACATTCCTGGCCCACATTGGAGCGGTGTTCGGCATGAATGGACTGTTTAACTCTCACTCGATTTAAGCCCAGACTTTGACTTGGCTACTTCAAAATCTTAATTTTGTTTTTCTTGAGCCATTTAGAGGTGGACTTGCTGGTGTGTTTGGATCATTGTCCTGCTACATAACCCAAGTGCGCTTGAGCTTGAGGTCACAAACTGATGGCCGGACATTCTCCTTCAGGATTTTCTGATAGAGTGCAGAATTCATGGTTCCGTCAATTATGGCAAGTCGTCCAGGTCCTGAAGCTGCAAAGCAGCCCCAGATCATCACACTACCACCACCATGTTTGACTGCTGGTATGATGTTCTTTTTATGAAATGCTGTGTTGGTTTTATGCCAGATGTAACGGGACACACACCTTCCAAGAAGTTCAACTGTTGTCTCATCAGTCCAAAGAATATTTGCCCAAAAGTCTTGGGATAATCAAGATATTTTTTTGGCAAATGAGAGACGAGCCTTTGTGTTCTTTTTGGTCAGCAATGGCTTTTGCCTTGGAACTCTCCCATGGATGCCGTTTTTGCCCAGTCTCTTTCTTATTGTTGAATCATGAACACTGACCTTAATTGAGGCAAGTGAGGCCTGCAGTTCTTTAGATGTTGTTCTGGGTTCTTTTATGACCTCTTGGATGAGTCGTCGTTGTGCTCTTGGAGTAATTTTGGTTGGCCGGCAACTCCTGGGAAGGTTCACCATTGTTCCAAGTTTTCTCAATTTGTGGATAATGGCTCTGACCATGGTTCGCTGGAGTCCCAAAGCCAAGAAATGGCTTTATACTCCTTTCCAGACTGATACATGTCAACTGTTTTGATTCTCATCTGTTCTTGAATTTTTTTAGATCGCGGCACGAAGTGTTGCTCTTTAAGCATGCTTCACTTTGTCAGACAGGTTCTATTTAAGTGATTTCTTGATTCAACAGGTCTGGCAGTAATCAGGCCTGGGTGTGGCTAGTGAAATTTAACTCAGCTTTCTAAAATAATGTGGTTAATCACAGTTCTTTCATGGTTTAACTGGAGGGGGCAATTAATTTTTCACGTATGGCCACGTAGGTTTGGACAGCTTTTTAATCTTAATAAATTAAATCATCATTTAAAAAACTGCATTTTGTATTTACTTGCATTATCTTGTGACTTTTTAAATTTATTTGATGATCTGAAACATTAAAGTGTGACAAACATGCAAAAAAATAAGAAATCAGGAAGGGGGCCAACACTTTTTCACACCACTGTAGTCTGCACTCATTTTGCGTCTTGCGGCCCCAGCCTCTGTTTCACGGCCCGGTACTGGGTCGCGACCCCGGGGTTGCGGACCTCTGACTTGAACCATATGATTTTCTATGACATTTGTTTTACAAGTTTTATTGGTTGGAACTTGTCAGGTATTTAAAATAATCTGGTTAACACATTTTGCAAGAAAGAAATTCAGTTCATTAAAAATAACCTAATTTTTGTTTTGGGGCCACTGAGAATGCTAACAGAGCAAATCTGTTAACTACAGGCCTGACCAGGAAAGCAGAAAAAAAATACCTCACCCGGTGTCCTTTTGCTATACAGTTCTAAACAACATTTGTAAATCCTCCTAATCAATATAAAAATCTTGCTTAAGTTTAATATAAAAAAACTGAAATCTTTTGTGTTTCAATGTACTTGTACTAGTTCACTTAACACTACCTGAGCATGGTTGAGCTGCTCCACCTGTTTCTGTTGTAATTCAAGCTGCACTTGTCTCTGTGCACAGTCTCGGGCCGCTATGAAGAGACGTCTCTTGGTCTTTTGAGTTTCCTCCTGCAGGCTTTGTCTTTCCAGTCCGACTTTGGACAGGAGGCCTTGTTCTTCCCCCAGAGCCTCCCTCACAGTCTGCAGCTCTTGGGCCATTGGCTCCTCCAGCTCCAGAAGCTCCTGAACCAACTCATCCCTTCTGCGCTCCAACTGGCCCACCTCCTCAATACAGCTCTCAAATGCTTCTCTGAGCTTTTGTATTTCCATGGTGGCAGACAACTCAGGCCTTGCCTCGACAGGGATGCCAACAGCATTATCTTCGACCTCCAACACAGTTTGCTCTTTCTCAGGAATGCACGTCTCTCCGAACTTGATTGTTTTTGTGAATCCATTCTTGTCCGTTTTGTTCACCGTTTCTGAAAATAACTCCAGTGGTGCAGTAGTTGGATGGGCTGCATCAAAAGCATCTAACTGTGCCAACATCTGTTGCATAAGTCCATTAAACTCAGCTTGCAAAGATTCTCTGCATTTTACTGAATAAGGCATGGACTCTCCAGGAAGAGTTAGAGCAGCCTCAATCTCTTCCAAGCAGTCTTCAAAATAGTCTTCATTTTCCTCCTCAATGAATAAGGGTTCAAACGTTTTGTCTGTCTCCGATAGAGACCCATAAGCTTGCTCAAAGTTCATTTCTTGATCGTCCATTTTATATGTTGACCTATGAGGTGAATATTATGGGAATGCCAGTTAAGTCCGAATTAACTACGGCATGTAGTTTGTATTACTTTCACAGACACCAAATGCATTGATCACTATATTAACACATCTTCTGGTTAGCCATCAAGTTCATTTTATAGTTTAAGTATGTACAATGTGCTGTGTGAACTGTGATTCTTGAGTGATCAAAGGATGGTGAGAAGAAATCTGAAGCGAATGCGTCATTGAAGGACAGCTGCATAAACTTGTCGAACAGCTGACTGATCATGAACCCGTAGATTAACATCTGCGAGTGGACCTTTGGTCAGTTGTATATGTACACATTGGTACAGTACATACATGCTTTTGGATGTGGCAAACATGAAGTGAATATAACGGTAACGTTTCTACAGATTTCTACAGATGCATCTTCTGGATCTTTATCAAAATGCTGTCAATCGCCAAAAAGAGGAAACAATAAATTTTTTGCACATAAACCTTGCCCAAATTGTATGATTTAAGTATCTAGAAATACCCGTCAGCTATTTCGTATGCCAGTCTCGATGGGACACAGAGCAGCTGCTGAAACTGGCAGCAAGAACAGACAAAGAACATTCCACCAGTGCCAATAATCCCAAAATCCCCATCATGAACAACTGCTCATTCCTTCGACATGTTTACTCAAGCATACTATATGACATATCAGCAGTTTTACATGTTGTTTTGAAGTAACTAATAACTCTAATCAAGTGAAAATAGATGTACATTTGTCTTTAATTAATTAATTTCCTCCAACTTTCCAGACTTGTGAAACCATCGCCAAGAATAGAAACAAAGTGTGAAAGAAAAACCACGAAAACACTGTGCAGTGACTGAGTAGGTAGTGATATGACAAGTCTAAAGATGTAGCTATAGAGCTCTAGGATACTGTGCCAATGTAAATATTCTAAAATCAAAAGCCTTTAAGGAAAAAAAAACTTACGAGTTTCCAGGACAATAACCATGAAGTGAACCCAAAGTGAAGAGCTGGTAGCCAACTGAACAGGAAAATAGGACAGCAGTAGTCTAGCCTCTCGCTGACCGAGTTTAAACATATGCCGCTGGTCTCTCAGGCAACGTTTTATCTGTTTACATTTATTAATAAACAGAAGGGGGAAGAAATATGAGCTTGTACAGCATAGGCACCAACTCGAGCTAATCAGAAATCATGAGGTCCTCTGGGAGGCGACCTCCTCACTGGAACCAATAGGATAGCAAAGAGCAAATTTTATGCAAATAACTTATAATCAGTATCCAATGGGTGGGAAGTGTAGGGTCCGCACATGGGCATCATAGCAAAAGAATCCAAGAGGGGTGGCCGCACTAAAGTGACATGCTGCAGTCACCAATAGGGGCCACAGGGAGATGCTCCTGAAAAGCTGTCATCACTTTTGTGGTTTCATAAACGGCACTGACCTACATTCAGGAATGACCTGAAAGCCGGGCTCTCATAAAGCATGGACAGGATTGAAATCAAGTGGAAACCGAAAGCTCCAAGAGAGTGATTATAGATAGTGAGATATGAGGAGTGAGCGTTTGTTTAGAAGAGCCAACAGCGCCAAATTCCCACCATGCCTGCTCATTTTCTCAGCTGCTTATAATAGACATCACAGATCTAAATAGGTGTTTCACAGATCAGTAAAGTTGGTACAAGATAGATATTTTGAGACAGCTAGTTTCAACAAATTAATAATTTGGTGCTGCGATAAAGGCCTAACAAAATATTTCAACCAAGATAAGATGCCAAAATACAATTTGTAATAAAAATAATAACGACATGGTGAAAGTAGGCTATTTCTAAATACGTGAGAAATCAGTGTTCTATTTCTAAATCCTTCTTTAGCAAGAATTGTCATGTTTGTTCCAAATTAATGGAACAAGGAACAAATGGCTAATGCACTGTTAAACTTCTAGTAACTACTATTAACTAACAAGAAACTCTGATTAATGAGTTAGTAAGTAAGTGCTCAGTTGAAAGTAGTAGTTCACTATTAGCTAATAAGTAACTACTGTTTTTTTTCATATCTCCCAGAGACCTTTAAAAGAACTACTGTATTCAGGTTCTTAATTAATGTGAATAATGCAAAAAGGATAATTACTTCAAAAGTAATGGTCATGGTAAGCCACTAGTAATGACTCAAGTATTACCAAATCCTTCAGAAGGGATTACTAATTATTTGAATCAGTATTGGAATTAAAAACTCAGAGTTAGGAAAATGGTCAAAGCCCCCAAGACCTAAAAAGGAAAAATCTTGGAGTGGTGAAAAAGATTTCTGTAGTGACTGGTCCACTTAGTTAAACTGGATGGACATGTCTAGGGGCTTTCCTGTAATTGAACTCCTATACATTTTCACAGCTGTGTTCCACTTAGAACCACGTGGAGGCGCTATACAACCTCTTTTACTAAGGTGACGGATACATAGGTGCATTTGCAGTTTCTTTATGAATGTTGTCTCGATGGAATTACTCATCTGATTGGAACCTAAAAATAACATTTCTAAACATTACATCTAGAAGCTTTTTACTACAAGCTTTTTCTAACTATTTTGATGCCCAACAGTTCAAGGCTCTCTCTCTTACAGAAAGACAGGGTCATAATAAGAAGCCCCCTCTGAGGAATGCAGAGGCTCTTGAGCTGCGTAATAAAGCAGTGTTGAGTGATGCCTGAGCTGGCCGAACTTGGTAATGACAATTCAAAATAGTGTTCAACAGCTTCATTCACTCTGATTATATAGGCTTGTTAAGTTTATTTGTTAAAAAAAGTACAGCACTTATTTGGAATATGCATTTTCCTCTTAATGCAGTGTATCACTGTAACAATACAATCGTGAATCATAATAATGAAGCTAGCCTTAGCAAACACTGCTAATATTTCCAAATAGTGTAAAAAATAATCCCAAGTTTTTCCCTGTGTGGCCTTGAATTACAGGTTTCCTCAGTAAATAAGTGGATACATTAAACACTGTTACCACTGAGGTAACCAAAGATACTATAAGAGACATCGAAGGGATTCTGCTATTCACACACTTACATAGATGAAAAAGACTCAACCAATTGTTTTCCTAAACTATACATATGATTTTGACTGTATTGTGCAACTATGTCAGGGACTACTCACCAGGTTTCCGTCAATAATTAATTTTTTTCTATTTTTATGTAACCGCAAAGGATGGCTGTAAGCCTCTAGTCTAGAGGTGCTCTGGAAAGTTAAATATTTTGGTACCGCCGCTTCACATCCAGTGTTTGACTAAAAGGTCACTACTGCTCTACAGGGCTTTGCTGCGTCAATATGTGTAACTAAGTACATACAGTGAGGTTCAAAAGTCTGACACCAAACAAAAGTACAAGTACACATGGTCAGTGTCTCCAATTTGGACAAATTATTAGAGACCTAGAAATAATTCAGAATCTTTCTTTGTTTTACATTATAATAAATCTTAAAATTAAATCCCATATTTTCTTTTGGATTTTAGAAGTGTTGTATCATACCTCCTCTGAATAAACATTGGGAAGATCTTAGTTTTACAGTTTTACAAAATAGATTCAACTTTAAAGGCTTTCTTCATGTTGAGAAGAAATGGATGGAAAATGTAATCCCAAAGTTTTGATTTTTGATTTGAATTTTGATCTGTATATCTACAGAGGATCTTTGAAATATTGTTTTAAAACTTGCTTAAACTTGGTTGCTACTTTTATTTAGCATTTTTACTTTTTCTGTTGTTCACATTACAACTCAGGATTTTCAATTTACATGTATTTGTACAACACAATGTCACAGTGTTTGT
Source organism: Sinocyclocheilus anophthalmus (assembly GCA_018155175.1). Classification (NCBI taxonomy): domain Eukaryota; kingdom Metazoa; phylum Chordata; class Actinopteri; order Cypriniformes; family Cyprinidae; genus Sinocyclocheilus; species Sinocyclocheilus anophthalmus. The sequence goes on along the minus strand of JADLZN010000755.1, from coordinate 88,727 downwards.
TGTAGTGACCTGGACTGGTCACTTGAGGGCGCTCTTCTGTTTTACGTTGTTTGTGTTAAACTCCATTTCCCATAGTCCCCTGCTCACTAATCCTGGTTTATTGGTAACACCTGTTCATCATTAACCCTGCTATATATATCATGCCTTCTCTGTCTGTCATTTGCGTCTGGATTGTATTGTCTTCATAGTTGGTGTTGTCGGTGTCAGATTTTGGATTACCTTTTGCAACGTTTTGTTCTGTTTTGTCCTGTTATTATTTTCAATAAACTGCACATGGAACTTACCTTGTTTCCTCCTGGCATTCTGTGACAGAATCCAGACGCCAATACTAGTTCCAGCAGTTTGTTTCGTACCTTTTGTGGATCATGGGCGTTCGGAGTGTTCCTCCTCCTTCGAAGGAGCGCAGGGCTCGGCTCCGGATGTTGGCGGATCTTCGCCAACGGGGGATGGACATTGGAGATTTCGCTCAGTCCTTTTGGAACCTTGCGGTAGGGATGGGACTTCATGACTCTGACTTAAAAGGAATCCTTAATGATTGTTTAGACAATTCCGTGCCTACTCGGGAGATGGATGGGCTTAAAATGCTTGACTTTTGGGGCCTCATTGATTACCTTGGTTACCGCAACTTGGTGATCTCATGTCGGTCTGAGTCTCTTGCAGTGCCCCGGGAGATGCAGGAACCCGCTCCAGTCGGGGAGCTCGCTGAGCCCACTCCAGAGCCCGTTCCAATCCAGGAGCTCACCGAGCCCGTTCCGATCCAGGAGCTCACCGAGCCCGCTCCAGCCCCGGAGCTCACCACCTCTGTCCTTCAGACTCCCACTAAGCGGCGGAGGGTGAGAAGGAGGACAGGAAAACACACTCCACAGCCCGCTCCAGTCCCGGAGTTCACAGAGCCCGCTCCAGTCCCGGAGTTCACGGAGCCCGCTCCAGTCCCGGAGTTCACGGAGCCCGCTCCAGTCCCGGAGTTCACGGAGCCCGCTCCAGTCCCGGGTTTCACGGAGCCCGCTCCAGTCCCGGGTTTCACGGAGCCCGCTCCAGTCCCGGATTTCACGGAGCCCGCTCCAGTCCCGGAGCTCACGGAGCCCGCTCCAGTCCCGGAGCTCACAGAGCCCGCTCCAGTCCCGGAGCTCACGGAGCCCGCTTCCCCGTCCGGATCTCACTGAGCCCGCTCCAGTCCCGGAGCTCACAGAGCCCGCTCCAGTCCGGGATCACCCAGAGCTCACAGAGCCCGCTCCAGTCCCGGAGCTCACAGAGCCCACTCCAGTCCCGGAGTCTCACCTGAGCCCGCTCCATCCGGACACCCAGAGCTCACAGAGTCCAGTCCCCCTGCCCGATTTTTCCAGAGTCCAGTCCAGTCCCGGAGCTCGCGGAGTCCAGTCCAGTCCGGGAGCTCGCGGAGTCCGGTCCAGTCCCGGAGCTCGCGGAGCCCGGTCCAGTCCCGGAGCTCGCGGAGCCCGGTCCAGTCCCGGAGCTCACAGAGTCCAGTCCAGTCCCGGAGCTCACAGAGCCCAGTCCAGTCCCGGAGCTCACGGAGTCCAGTCCAGTCCCGGAGCTCACGGAGCCCAGTCCAGTCCCGGAGCTCGCAGAGTCCAGTCCGGTCCCGGAGCTCGCAGAGTCCAGTCCGGTCCCGGAGCTCGCAGAGTCCAGTCCGGTCCCGGAGCTCGCAGAGTCCAGTCCGGTCCCGGAGCTCGCAGAGTCCAGTCCAGTCCCGGAGCTCGCGGAGCCCAGTCCAGTCCCGGAGCTTGCGGAGCCCGCTCCAGTCCCGGATTTCACGGAGTCCGCTCCAGTCCCGTATTGCACGGAGTCCGCTCCAGTCCCGGATTGCACGGAGCCCGCTCCAGTCCCGGATTTCACGGAGCCCGCTCCAGTCCCGGATTTCACGGAGCCCGCTCCAGTCCCGGATTGCACGGAGCCCGCTCCAATTCCGGATTGCACGGAGCCCGCTCCAGTCCCGGATTTCACGGAGCCCGCTCCAATTCCGGATTGCACGGAGCCCGCTCCAATCCCGGATTTCACAGAGCCCGCTCCAGTCCGGGAGCACCCAGAGCTCACAGAGTCCAGTCCAGTCCCGGAGCTCGCGGAGTCCGGTCCAGTCCGGGAGCTCGCGGAGTCCGGTCCAGTCCGGGAGCTCGCGGAGTCCGGTCCAGTCCCGGATTTCACAGAGTCCAGTCCAGTCCCGGAGCTCGCCGAGTCCAGTCCAGTCCCGGAGCTCGCCGAGTCCAGTCCAGTCCCGGAGCTCGCCGAGTCCAGTCCAGTCCCGGAGCTCGCCGAGTCCAGTCCAGTCCCGGAGCTCGCGGGGTCCAGTCCAGTCCCGGAGCTCGCGGGGTCCAGTCCAGTCCCGGAGCTCACGGGGTCCAGTCCAGTCCCGGAGCTCGCGGAGTCCAGTCCAGTCCCGGAGCTCGCCGAGTCCAGTCCCGTCCCGGAGCTCACGGAGTCCAGTCCAGTCCCGGATCTCGCGGAGTCCAGTCCAGTCCCGGAGCTCGCGTAGCCCAGTCCAGTCCCGGAGCTCGCGGAGAGCCCGGTCCAGTCCCGGATTTCACGGAGCCCGCTCCAGTCCCGGATTTCACGGAGCCCGCTCCAGTCCCGGATTTCACGGAGCCCGCTCCAGTCCCGGATTTCACGGAGCCCGCTCCAGTCCCGGATTTCACAGAACCCGCTCCAGTCCCGGATCTCACAGAGCCCACTCCAGTCCCGGTATTTCACGAGCCCGCTCAGTCCGGAGCACCCAGAGCTTCCAGAGTCCGGATCCAGTCCCCCCGGAGCTTCGCGGAGTACCAGTCCCTTCCCGGAGCTCGGCGGAGTCCAGTCCAGTCCCGTAGCTCGCGGTCCAGTCAGTCCCGTAGCTCGCGGAGTCCATCCCAGTCCCGTAGCTCGCGAGTCCTCCAGTCCCGGAGCTCGCGAGCCCAGTCCAGTCCCGTAGCTCGCTGACCCAGTCCCAGTCCCGAGCTCGCGTATCCCATTCCAGTCCCGTAGCTCGCGAGCCCAGTCCGTCCCGAGCTCGGGATCACAGTCCAGTTCCCGGAGCCTCGCGGAGGTCCGTCCGAGCCCGCTCCAGTCCTTGAGCCTCGCAGATCCCCACTCCAGAGCCCGCTCCAGTCCCGAGCTCACAGAGCCCACTCCAGAGCCCGCTCCGTTCCCGGAGCCCGCAGAGTCCGTGAGACTAACTCTCCTCTGCTCTGTTTTCATGTACATCCTGAGTTCTGAGAGGGTTTCGGCCCACCATTTTGCCTTAAAAAGATAGATTGCTGGCTCTGTCCTGTTTGCCGCCTGGGTTCTGGATGTGCAGGAGCCTCACTGGCTTCATTTCCTCCGGCTCCGTCCTGACATCTGCCTGGAGTCCCTGCGTGGTTGGGGTCTTGCTGTCCATCCTGGGCCGTCCGCGCCTGGGCCTTTCACCTGCCGGTTTCTGTGCCATGCCTTGGTCCTAGCTCTGTTCCCTGGGTCCTCTTCCGTTGCTGGTCCTGGCCCGCCTCCCCTCCCCCCTGGTCCGCCTCTATTCCAAAACCTCCCTCCTGACTTTTGTGTGCTGATGGAGCGTCCCTGGTATCCGCTCCGGAGAGAGGGGGGATGTCACAGTGTCTGGTTGTGGTACCCTGGACTGGTCACTTGAGGGCGCTCTTCTGTTTTACGTTGTTTGTGTTAAACTCCATTTCCCATAGTCCCCTGCTCACTAATCCTGGTTTTATCGGTAACACCTGTTCATCATTAACTCTGCTATATATATCATGCCTTCTCTGTCTGTCATTGCGTCTGGATTGTATTGTCTTCTTAGTTGGTGTTGTCGGTGTCAGGTTTTTGGATTACCTTTTGCAACGTTTTTGTTCTGTTTTGTCCTGTTATTATTTTCAATAAACTGCACATGGAACTTACCTTGTTTCCTCCTGGCATTCCGTGACAGACAAATATTCATGTAAATATGTTTGGGGCCGCTAGTGTTGTGTTGCCATCAACTAGTCAGTGTTGTCATGACATCATCTTCATTGAGCAACTCCTATACAACAGAATGTCACAGGTTAGCTTCACTGTAGGCCTCAAAGTCCAGTCCAGTAAAAGGCAGAAAGCACACTAAAACAAAAACATTACTTGTTCATATTTTAGATGTTTGTGCTTACCTGGTGAACAATGCAATATTAACTTAAATTAACATCCCTGACTTATTTTGAATGGCAGCCTAAACATTCTGTGCGTGCCATTTTAATCGTTGGTCAGAGTTATATTATCATAAAAGTCTTTGGAGCGCTATAACTCTTGGGAAAGTCTGCCTGTGGTGCCAGGTGAGCATTGTGATCTTTTATTTATTGCTGGCTGTCAGATTTTTCTTAGATTGTGTTGTTAATGGAAACTCTACGTGTGTTCTAAGAAAAAGACAGTCTTGAAGAAGAAATCTGCTTACCTCAAAGAATATTTTAAGAATGACTGACACTGTGATAAAAACATGCTTTTCACAAGCACATGTATGACTCTGTGGCTCTTCAAAACAATGTTGAAGCATTAGTATCACATGAAGGAAAGATGGTCGTGGTAAACAACCTTCCCTGTCTGAAAATAACAGCCTCAACTGCCACGACAACATTCTTAAACATCAGATAACTCTCTCATGAGTTTTGTGTGGGATACAACTGAAGCATATCCAAGTAAATGGCACTCCATAGTGTCCCTTTTAAGTTTCACATATCATCTTTATCTAAAAAAAAAAAAAAAAAAACATGCCAATTTCTCACAAAACCACACCTGCACGAGCACTGGGCTGTATGATAGAGGATTTTTTTAAAGGGATAGTTCACCCAAAATGGAAATTCTGTCATTATTTACTCCCCCTCATGTTGTTCCAAACCCGTAAGACCTCCGTTCATCTTCAGAACACAAATGAAGATATTTTTGATGGAATCTGAGAGCTCTCTGACCCTCCCATAGACAGCAAGGGTCCTTACACGATCAAGGTCCAGAAACATAGCAAGGAGATTTGTAAAATAATCCATGTGACATCAGTGGCTCTACTTCAGTTTTGCGAAGCTACGAGAATGCTTTTTGAGCGCAAAAGAAAAAAATAACGACTTTATTCAACAATTTGTCTCCTCTGCGTCACCCTGGTGCTATTTTGGAGAGTATCCACTGAATGTAAATTTGGGGCGGGTTTTACAGGAGTGCCGCAAGGCTACTGGCCCAACAGTGGAAACGTGACATGATTTCGGCCTCTGTGCTCGAGGTCCGAGGCTATTAGCCCCACCCGGCTCACTGTAAGCCCCGGCTCGCACTGGCCAGTGGAAAAGCAGCTAATGGGTGTATGCGCCATCTTGTCATGGCATTAGAATTTACATATAGTCCTGTTGTGTCTAATATGAATAGACCCAAGCTATTCACTGATATTGCCAGATAATCACTTTACCTCTACCATACTTTTAACAGACTTGGATCGTTTGGGATTCTGGCTGTCATCCTTTCTTGCATTGTCTTTAGCCTTCACTTTGCCAATTATAAGCTATATTGTTTGTAGCCTTGATAGCCCGCAGTCATTATGCTACGCCATATCGCCCTCTACTGGATGTAAAATGCTCTGCAATACATTTTGTCATTTTAGAATGTTAAGTATGTTAAGTTCTACTTCTGTAGTTATTTTGGTGAAAGTAACTCAAAAGTAATACAGGAGTCATGTAACGCATTACAATTCTGAGACAGTAATATTTTAAGGTAAGGAATTACTTTTAAATAACAAGTAACAATTAATCTATAATGTTTTACAGTTTAGAAGTAACTTGCACAACAGTGCGTAATTGCGTATGCTGTTTTTGTGTCAGCTGTGCCATGCGGATACGCTGTTTATGTCGTTTACGCTTTGATTTGAACGAAAACAACGCATCCGCGTGGAGCAGCTGACACAAAACAGCATATGCAATTTACGTTCAGTGGATACTCTCCAAAATGGCGCTAGTTTGACGTGGAGGAGACGAATTGTTGAAAAAAGTCATTATTTTAGTTTTTTTTGCGCACAAAAAGTATTCTCATAGCTTTGTAAAATTACATTTGACCCCCTGATGGTTCCCCCACATGGATTATTTTACCTATTTCCTTGCTACGTTTCTGGACGTTGATTGTGGTAGGACCCTTGCTGTCTGTGGAGGGTCAGAGAGCGCTCAGATTCCATCAAAATATCTTCATTTGTGTTCCAAAGATGAACGGATGTCTTACAGGTTTAGAACGACACGAGGTCGAGTAATTAATGACAGAATTTTGGGGTGTCTATCTCTGTAGTGGATACCTATAGAGCATTAAATGCAGGCATATCATTTAAAATGAAATACTTTGGGTCCTAGTAATAGAAACACATGGCACAGGCTAAAAAGCTCAGCTGGTAAGTTAACCATAAATGGACAGAGTTTTTGGAAGTCAAAGAATGTTGGAGATGAGTAGATCAGTGTGATCTGGAGAGATTTATGTCCTCTGTCTCTGCTTTCAACTGGTCTCCTCAATTTATTTCAGTGGATGTGGATGAGGTCAACTCTCCTGACGGTCAGCTATGATCAAAAACTATCTGCTGGGATTTTACTGCAGCTGTTTTCATTGCTGTAATAAAATGGCTCATGACAGCTGATGGGTTTTTTTTTTTGCGATAGTGAGGGAATTCTAGAGGATGGGTCTGTCGGATCAGCCCCCTGACACCTGAATCAGAAAAAGGAGTATAAGATGAGATTGAAGATTTAAACTAAAATGAAAAGAGAGATTAGAGTTGATGGCATTTTTAAAAACAGCAGACACTTAACATTCCACATACTTGATATGAAAGATGTTGTGTTGATAATGGTGTGTTTTTGACTTTGAAATTCTCAAACAGGAGTATATAACACACTTGCACTGTGTCAGCTGTATGTGTAAATGTGAATTATACTCCTTATCAGTGTGTAGGGAGAGTGAACTGGGCAAGTTTAAAGAATTTGGAATATTGTACACACTGTAACACACCATTTGTGAGAAATACACACGCACAGCATCTAAGGTCAAACAAATAGCACCTCTGACTGGGATGGCAATCAAAAAATAGACTGACTGAACAAATAAAAACCCAGTAGCTGGTTATACTCATGTTTATATGTTGACAGTTTTTTTGCATTGCATGGAAAATGTGATAAATGCAATTCTGGTTTCTAAAAAGCCTCTTTCATGCACCAAAACAATAGACTCAGGTCCATCACAGACATCTCCTTTTTTCAGTTCATTATGTGGCTACAAATACAGCTGATGTTCAAATACTTAAAATTCAATGAAAATGTATTGCTCCTTCAAAGGTTCAGACATTAACAGTGTGACTGTTACCTCATTCTCAAGTATATATACACACTGAAGGATGTCCACTAGCTAACAAGAGGGTTTAGACTACAAAAGTGGTCTTTCATTTTGTGTTGGAACCTGCTGTTAAGGTAATAGCATAAACACGGGATTAGAAAATGCAGTAGATTGGAAACTACAGCAAAGCAAACTGTCCTTTCAGACTCCTGACCTCAGTGGATATTATGCGTAACACTCAAAGATTGGGTAACTGTGCTGCAAAAGTCCTCAAGATCAAATCTAGCTGTTGTTGTTCTTTTTTAACCATATACTCATGACTAGTGTAAAATGGTTTTAAAAATACGTTACAGACCATTAATGTAATACTAACTAATCCATAGAAAAAGACCATATAAGAGTTTGATTACATGACACCTTCAACTAAAAACGTAAAACTTTGTATCTGTTTTGGCCATTCATTTATACGATAACTGTTTTGGGAGCCTTCAAAGTGCACGTTTTTGAAAACGATGCTGTTATCATCTTGAATTTGTGAAAATGGTGACATTATGTACATGCAATATACCATGTTTCGAAATCTATAGGCACTGGCATGTATTGTTTCTTTACAAAGTGACATTGCCAACTACTGGCCTGGCATGCAGTGTTGAATAATACAGCGTTTTTAGATGTTTTTGTGGAGCTGTGTGACCGGGGATTGTCTTGATGACGTTGTACACAAATCTTTTCAAATCGCAAAGGAAAAACTTGGTTGTGTAAATCATTGTCATAAACGTACCCTTTTTAATTTTCTGTGGTATTCACACAAATGGAGATTGTGTTCAGTCATTATCACTAAATAAACCAAATCATGGGATTATTTCAGGGAAGCAGCATTTAAATATAGATCCAGCAAGGCATAAATAAATAACAAAATGGAAAGTGTGACAAACAAAAGTGTCCATGTGTTTACTGGGATGCTCAACCACAAAATGCCCAAAGGAGCACTGAAAAGCCAAAAAAACCAAAGCCTGGGAATATTCTGTCCACTTCATGCCCAGGTTTTGTGCATCTGCATACTGCCAACTCCAAGCTGAGTTGTCATAGACCTCCAGTGTTTAAAAGAACCTATTGTGTGTTCAGGGTTCTTTAGTGTAGGCCATAATTAAACTCTGTAAAATCTCTGTACATTTTTCCAGACTGTCTGAGAAGAAAAACTGACATAAAAAACAATGATTGCTATCTTTTCTTGTTCTTTTTTTTGTTGTGCAAATGGAGCAAAGTCCAGGAATTTCAGGACATTTGGCCTCTCAGCGTGTCTCTTAAATAGAATAGGAAAAGAGAGAGAGACCAAACATCATGCCTGGACCTGTGCCTGTGTGTGAACAAAGTGAACAGGACGAAAGGTTAATGAATTAGCTTGTCTGACCTCTCTCAAAGACCGTAAACTCAGCAAAGAATGACAGGCAAAAAAGAAAAAGACAAACAAACAAATTCTTATTGTCAATAATGTCTCTGTAATAGTATTGATTGTCTGTCTGTGGCAGATGTTATGAATAGGGTGGGGTTATGAAGGTCTTTTGTGTCCTGCCTTCAAGCAGTGGTTTCTTGTCAGAGCCACATTTCTGTGAGTCATTGGTTTGGCTCTGTAGGCATATACAGCCTCAGCCAGATGTGCTCTTCCAACCTGGAAGTGGTCAGATGGCTTGAAATCTTGCTTGCACATTCTTGTGAACATGGAATTTGTTCCCAATATGGTTTGCAGATCATTATCTTATTACAATTCTGGCCCAATTTATTTATTTTGCTATAGCTTGCAGTGAAATTATACACCTTTTGACAAAAGTATCAGTTATTAGGGGACTTTTGGGTTACACTTTACTTGAAGAGGTGTGCATAAGACTGACATGACACCTTCATAATCATTAATTCTCCAATTCGGTGTTTAAGGGGGCATGTTAAAAGCCACTATAGAGGATTTTGTCCACCAACAGAATACTAAACACCTTGGACAACAAGAAGAAATATTTTGTCTGTTCAAAAACATATTTATATTATTATGATGTATTCTCAGCAATCAAAATGCAATGATCTATTAACTGTTAGAATTGTTTTTTTGTTTTGTTTTGTTTTTTGGATAAAAGCATCTGCTTAATGCATAAATGTAAGCTAGCAAGCTTATTGGCTAGCATAAAGTCACCATACATCCTCTTTTTCCCAGACATGCCTTGGGTGGGATTTCTAAATTGCCTAAAATGCCCGGGTTTTGGATTTGTGCCATTGAAACACTCTCTATGGTCCTCTTACATACAGTGGGTACGGAAAGTATTCAGACCCCCTTAAATTTTTCACTCTTTGTTATATTGCAGCCATTTGCTAAAATCATTTAAGTTAATTTTTTTTCCTCATTAATGTACACACAGCACCCCATATTGACAGTAAAACACAGAATTGTTGACATTTTTGCAGATTTATTAAAAAAGAAAAACTGAAATATCACATGGTCCTAAGTATTCAGACCATTGCTCAGTATTTAGTAGAAGCACCCTTTTGATCTAATACAGCCATGAGTCTTTTTGGGAAAGATGCAACAAGTTTTTCACACCTGGATTTGTGGATCCTCTGCCATTCCTCCTTGCAGTTCCTCTCCAGTTCTGTCAGGTTGGATGGTAAACGTTGGTGGACAGCCATTTTTAGGTCTCTCCAGAGATGCTCAATTGGGTTTAAGTCAGGGCTCTGGCTGGGCCATTCAAGAACAGTCACAGAGTTGTTGTGAAGCCACTCCTTCGTTATTTTAGCTGTGTGCTTAGGGTCATTGTCTTGTTGGAAGGTAAACCTTCGGCCCAGTCTGAGGTCCTGAGCACTCTCTGGAGAAGGTTTTCGTCCAGGATATTTCCCTGTACTTGGCCGCATTCATCTTTCCCTCGATTGCAACCAGTCGTCTTGTCCCTGCAGCTGAAAAACACCCCACAGCATGATGCTGCCACAGCATGCTTCACTGTTGGGACTGTATTGGACAGGTGATGAGCAGTGCCTGGTTTTCTCCACACATACCGCTTAGAATTAAGGCCAAAAAGTTCTATCTTGGTCTCATCAGACCAGAGAATATTATTTCTCACCATCTTGGAGTCCTTCAGGTGTTTTTTAGCAAACTCCATGCGGGCTTTCATGTGTCTTGCACTGAGGAGAGGCTTCCGTCGGGCCACTCTGCATAAAGCCCCGACTGGTGGAGGGCTTCAGTGATGGTTGACTTTCTACAACTTTCTTCCATCTCCCGACTGCGTCTCTGGAGCTCAGCCACAGTGATCTTTGTGTTCTTCTTTACCTCTCTCACCAAGGTTTTTCTCCCCCGATAGCTCAGTTTGGCCCGACGGCCAGCTCTAGGAAGGGTTCTGGTCTTTCCTAACGTCTTCCATTTAAGGATTATGGAGGCCACTGTGCTCTTAGGAACCTTAAGTGCAGCAGAAATTTTTTTGTAACCTTGGCCAGATCTGTGCCTTGCCACAATTCTGTCTCTGAGCTCTTCAGGCAGTTCCTTTGACCTCATGATTCTCATTTGCTCTGACATGCACTGTGAGCTGTAGGTCTTATATAGACAGGTGTGTGGCTTTCCTAATCAGGTCCAATCAGTATAATCAAACACAGCTGGACTCAAATGAATGTGTAGATCCATCTCAAGGATGATCAGAAGAAATTATCACCTGAGTTAAATATATGAGTGTCACAGCACATGAATACTTAGGACCATGTGATATTTCAGTTTTTCTTTTTTAATAAATCTGCAAAAATGTCAACAATTCTGTGTTTTTCTGTCAATATGGGGTGCTGTGTGTACATTAATGAGGGAAAACAAATTAACTTAAATGATTTAGCAAATTGCTGCAATATAATAAAGAGTGAAAAATTTAAGGGGGTCTTAATACTTTCCGTACCCACTGTATGTGTATTTGCGTTGTTCCTGTAGATCCCACCTTTTCGCGTGCCACGATTGGTTGATTATGCACAATGGCTGCACTCTATTTTTCAGTTATTACTTTCAGCAAGTATGACAACACTAGGAAAACAAAGCCAAGACCCAGAAATTTTAAGCAATGTAGAAATCACAGCTGGACATGCAAGAAAAAAGAACATCTATGGTCATCATTTGCTAGCAGCGTGCTAAAATAACAGGCTAATCAGTTACTTGTATGCTAAGCTGGCAGGCTAATCGCCTAGCAGTGTGCAAACTAGTCAGCTATCTTTTTAGCTTGCTAGGCTAACAGCTACTATGTTTTACTTGAAAGCTTGCATTACATAATATGGTAACTGTCATTGTACACACAGTACATATTTACAAATCCATAGTTTTTACATCAGCAGATCAGCCTATTAATACTTGCGCAAAGTAATTCCACATCTACAAAAATGACACACTTCTGCTTTAATAAGGATGGATTATTCAATCTGGACTGTTTGGGAAACAGTCTGTGGACCTGATTTGACCAGCCACTGGAAGACTGGTGAATGAATTGAGTGCTAATATTAAAGTGTTAAATGTGTGATGCTCTGGGAGCTTGGCACGTCAGTGCCTTATTACAGACAGAGGCATGAAGGCACGGAAGCCTCTAAATCAAAGTGTTCATCACAGGCCAGAATGTCTAATTGAAACTCTCCATGCGTTTCATTCTGGAGCTCTGGCTTGATGATGGAGATTTAAAAAAATGGGGATGCTTGCCAAGATGTACTTTCTCCATGATTCTTGTGACAGCGTAATGAGTGTGCACTGAAGCTATGTGAGTCTCATTAGGGCTAAAGCTGTGGTGCTAGAGCACCTGTCTAGTGCCTGCTGGGGTTTGGCTGGACTGCATATGTGCAACCAAAGATCACAATGTAGTAGTGTTGACTATTTTATCTTCAAGGGATAGTTCACCCAATAATTAAAATTCTTCATTGCAGCTCTATTTTTTCAGTGAAACAACAACAGCAAAAAAGTTGAAGAATCTCTATGCCAGCTTTTGATCACTATTATTTTTCTGTATGGAAAAAGGCAGCATGAACATTCTTCAAAATATATAATTTTGTGTTCCACAGAAGGAAGTAAGTTTGGAACAATATAAAGGTGAGTAAATAGCACTTTTCATTTTTTCATGAATTATCTCGTTGTTATTTTACAGCTTGTGTGTGAATTGTGTGTTTGTATTTTGTGTCCTCTGCTCATATGTGATTGGTTTGTGCGATTGTGTGTATGTGCGATTGTGTCACTGGCTGTGAAGTTCAGTGGTACAGAAGGAAATCCAGTCTGCAGAGGACAAAGAGAGGGAGAGAGTGATAATACAATGCTGGGAGAGGAGGGCTTAACCCAGTGGACAGGCGGGATTTCCTGGCTGTTGCCTCAGCTCCCATCCATGAGAGTGGTGGGAGATTTATGGAAAGCACCTGTGTAAAGGGGGCTTGTTATTGAGTTGTTATACCTTATACGCTACAGGGATTTACAGAGAAAATTATAATAGAACCTGGGTGCCAAATAGGAGTTTTAAGGTTTTAAGAACTTATTTTGATTCTTGTTTTTTTTGATAGGGTAAAAACAGCGCCAACTGTTGGCTGGTTTAAATTTAAAGGGATAGTTCACCCAAAAATTTAAATTCTGTCATTAATTACTCACCCTCATGTCGTTCCAAACCCATAAGACCTTCGTTCATCTTCGGTACACAAATTAAGAAATTGTTGATGCATTCCGAGAGCTCTCTGACCCTCCCATAGACAGCAAGGGTCCTTACACGATCTAGGCTTAGAAACATAGCAAGGAGATCGTTAAAATAATCCATGTGTTATCAGTGGTTCAACCGTAATGTTATAAAGCTACGAGAAAACTTTTTGTGCACAAAGAAAACAAAAATAACGACTTTATTTAAAAATGTGTCTCCTCCACGTCACCCTATAGCTTCATTTTGGATCACATACGTAAACAACATATGCAATGTATGTACGCGGATACGTTGTTTACATTCAGATCAAAGCGTAAACAATGTAAACAGTATATCCACATACGGTGCTGCTGACACAGAACAGTATACGTTGTTTACGTATGTGATACTCTCCAAAATGGCGCTATAGGGTGATGCGGAGGAGACAAAATAGACACGGAAGGAGGAAGGAGGAGAATAACTAAAGGCCTTTGAAAATCCATAACAACCACAAATGCTGGTTGGCTGGCAACCAGCATAGACCAACTGTGCTATACCACAGATGGTTCAACAACTTACTGCAGCCAGAACAGGAACCCGAGGGTAGTGTTTGATTCTCAGATAAACCATAATGCTAATATCTTAACATAGTCTTATTCGCAATTTGTAACATTTTTACATTTTGGAAAATTGGTGTCTAATTTATATGAACTCTTATAATTCCTGCTGGTTATGTTTAGGGGTAGACTTTCTTGCATTTTTTTCTTCTAAAAATCTTACTTTTTCATGTTGCAGATTGTATAAATTAATACAAAATTGCCACCTCATAAAATAGTTTTCACAAGAGATCAGGTTGAATAGCTTGACCTTCACTCTCTGTTCCCTCTTATTCTGTGGTAGAACAAGCTTTCTTGGATTATTATATGGAACTGAACTAAACTAACTCCCGTATACTGTTCAACATCACTAATATGCATATATTCAATACACTTGTTCATTTGTTAAAATACCTATTCCAGGCCCAGATTGGTCCATGTTTTGAAACTGTCTTTGAAAGCGTCTTCTTTTTAATTTAGCTGCACCGCAAAACTAACAGCACAACAAAACTAACTCATCCCATTACATACAACAAAGCTACTAACATTATCTTCATGATAAATTGCTTGTGCTTTCCTCATTTGTAAATCCCTTTGGTTAAAACTACAAATAAATGTTTTTCGCAAGCAATTCTTTGGTAATCTTGAGAAAGGCTTGATTTATCTAGCTGGAAATGAGGAAATGTTACATTTTCCCAATGCAATCCAATGATCAAAGGATTTGGCAAGGTTGAGTTTCTTCTAGTGGTAAAAGATTGTGTATAGTAGTACTCAAAATATGCCCGCAGATTGAGCTCCATACTTTCACAACAAAACACTGAGGCTTTTGTGAAGGCAGAGAATGACTGTTTTCTTCATAGTTGCTATAGCAACATTTAAACATTTCAATGTGTTCATAGGGACTGAGTTTAAGTCTGACTCACAGTAACCCCACCCAATCCCCCACAAGTTTTCTCTCTCTCTATACAATACAGAGGTTGCTGACAGAACATCCATGACATATTTTAACCTTGTTTGAAGCAACACATGAACTCTGTGGTCCTTCAGTGGTTAATGATCATGTCTGATTGTAATCTGTGGATGGCTGAAGAAAATTGTGTGCATGCATCTTCCCTCCGTGACCCTAGAAAACAGATCCAGATTGTGATCCCTAGATAGTGCTGATTTACTGGATCATAGCTGGTCCAGCCTAGTGCGAGGAAGGAGGCCAGGGCCCGAGGTTCTCCATCTGTGCTTTTCAAAGCAGAAAGAAAGTCAAACAAGCTCTTAAAATAAGCAGGCTTGTGTTTACAGAGTATATTGAGTCGTCCTGGGTACATATCCTGACACACATGTCTCCCTTATCTCTTTTTACAGTCACTAAATTTTCCTGTAAATGGCCATGGCATGGTGGAAAATACATCGACAACACATTAAACATAGTACCTGAAGGGTTGCGCCAGACAACAAGGCTTTATTTCTTTGCAGAGGCTGAAATAATACAGTCATTTTAGAGATACTTATTGTTTGCTGTCTCTCTTTAGGATTCAGATAAAAAGAACTCAGATTGTTTGTGAGACTCTAAAGTAAACATTGACAGACCGCTTTGACACATCTCTTAAAAATCCCACAGGACAAATCAAGAGCCCCACAGTTTCACAGTAGCATACTATATGAATAAATCAGGTGGCAGAGCACATTTCTATTATAACTAGATTTTAGCATGGTAAAGGATATGATTATTCCACTTTATTGTCATTTGTCCAACAGTCCAAATAAAAATCACCTTCAGTCTCTCACTCCAAAAAAGTACACATTCAAAATTGTACAAATCCCCAACCCAAATTTGGTCTTTGGCAGAATAGATCCGTTACACTTCTGCTGTTGGTTATTGCTGTTGTTATAGATTATTGCTGCTGCTGCTGCTGCTGCTGCAAGTACAGGAATTTGCTACTGCCAGTACATATGCTGATACAGTGCTGTGAGTATTTAAGACAATACCTGCTGCTGCACAAGTAGCATATAATAACCCGTAACAAATCTATACAGGTGGAGCTTGGGAAGGGGAGGGTGCGAAACGCTGCGAAACGCTCTAGTGGATGCTAACCAGCCATTTAAATGTAAAGCAGTAAGCTCATTGGCTGTGTTTGCAACATGAACCAATCAGCTTGTACCTAGTAGTTTAACGCTGTGAATATCATCAATTTGTGTTAATGACCCATCAGTCTGCACCATCTAGAGTTTCATGACAGAACTTGGCATTCATTCAAGATGGATACGATTAATGCTAAAACTAAAAATATTAGAAAATATGACTAAAAATAAGGCTCAAATACTCCACAAATATTTTGAGTATTATTTAAAACAGTACTATTGTGATTACAAATAACCTTTTTTGTTTTAATGTTTTAAAGTGTAATTTATTTCAGGAATGGCAACGCTGAATCTTCAGCGTCATTACTCCAGTTTTCATTGTCACATGATCCTCCAGAATTCATTCTTATATCCTGATTTACTGCTCAAGAAACATTTATTACTATTATCAGTTGTTGAAAACTGTTGTGCTGCATTACATTTTTGTGGAAACTGATACATATTTTTTTGCAGGGTTCTTTGATGAAATTTAAAAGAACAGAATTGATCTCAAATAGAAATCATTTGTAACATTATAAAGGGCTTTAATGTCACTTGATCATTTTAATGCATCATTGCTAAATAAAAATATGAATCTCTTAATTTACAAAAAAATAAAAATCTGAACAGAATACACATTTTTATTTGTTTCAGACTAATGTATATCCTGAAACATTAACATAACAGGTTAATAAATAGGCTACCATAGTCCATACTATCCTTAGACTGTACAACAAGCATGAAACCCTTAGCAACAGACAGAAAACATCATCTCAGAGGATTTTGTCAGAGTGGCAACATTAACATCTTTGAGTTAGCTCACCGTCAGCCAGGATTTAAAATGAAACCAGATGAGCCGGGTAACAGATCCCTTGCCACCGATTCCCACGGGACATGACATCACTATTAGCTCTGCTATTCTTAGTCTGCTTTCTGTGGCTTCTCTGTGCTGCTAAAGAACGAAAATAGCGAATTCACAGCAACCAAGCCCTCAAAGTTCAAGAGAAAATTCCCTAGAGGGTGAATCACCGTCAGAGGTTAAAGAGCTACTCGATACATTAAGGAGACAAGTCCCTGCACATTCCCTCCTTTAACTGTTTCCACTGGTTACCAGACCTCATTAAGGCAGACAGTGGCCCCAAAATTATTTGGACACTTGAGCCACTCTTTAAAATGTATGGCTGTCACTATATTAGCTAAAAAATATATTAAAATAGCCTATAAGATACAAAATATAAAGTAGCATCTGCAAACAATTGGTCATAGACAGTTTCTCACAGCTGACCTTACTTTTAACCAGCTGGTCTCAAGAAGATTTTAATGGATTTATGAAGTCAGTTCCCACAGGTGTGCTATCAGAACAACCCAGTGTTAGTTTAGTATCAGTGATGTACTATAATAGTTTTTATTATGTGAATTCGAATTAGATTTTTTTAAAATGACCATTATCATTTTAATTTTAGATAAAGTTGTAATTATTTTGTTTTGTAATTTTTTATTTTTATTTATTTATTTACATTTTTTAAACATATCTATATAGTTCTTATACATTTTTATGTCAGTTTTAGTTATTTTAGTACTTCAAGCTAAAGAAAGAAAATGAGAAGTGAAGCTTTGGCCATTAGTTGTTAATGTCAGGTACAGCTAATTTATTTCAAATAAGGAAAATGTTTTCTGTTTTAATTTTAGCTGTGGTTAATGATAATAACCCTAACCACAGGTGTAGTTCATCATATTAATTATGAACATGATCCACTAGCATTTCCCAACCGCAAAGTGTCCAGACTTGTCTTCTTTTTGGACAGGATATCTATTGTTTTATCATTTAAAAATAATAGGTTTTGCTTGTCCTATCTGTTTTTACAATAAATAGCACTTTAGTTGATGTTCTGCTATCTGATATAATAAAAAAAAAAACATGTGGCTGAAATCTCCAAATACATTTAGGAGCCAAAAAGAGGACATTTTTCCATGTTTTGGTTTATTCCTTTATTTTTAGCCTCACTCTCATAGCTAGTAGAGTCTACAAGCCTCTCTAAGCTTGTCAATCATGTCCAAAGACACGCTACATCTCAGGTTTCAGAGTCCATATATCACCTGTAGCTCATAATGAACATGTGGCATGTGCAGCGCTTTTTTTTCATATGCCGAACACAATGATCAGCCTTTTGGCTTCATGTCAATGCTTCGAAACCAAAGCCAGCCTGGATGGTGACTCTCCACCACCTCTGATTAGGATGAGATAGTATAAGTTAACAAAAACCAATAAGTGCTTGAGGAAAAGAAACAGGAGGAGTGAACAGACGATGTCTAAGAGCGATAAGTGAAGGTAGAGAGGAGTGAAACGGTGTGTACTTCGTGATGGGAGCGTGAGAGAGAGAAAGAGAGAGAGCGATAAGAGGAGGAGAGAGTCGGGGAGGGAGGGAGCCAGCTTGTCATTGTGAAATAGTTGGGTGGAATACACGTGTGAACTGCAGTTCCTCTCTGCACTGCGCTGAATGGTGACCAGGAGACAGGACAGGAGGGGGAGGACTAACCAGCATGGAGCTCCACTCACCCAAAAAGAGCTGAATAAACAGTACAACACAGCACTGCAGCAAAGACAAGACACACACTGAGAAACACAGACAAAAGAACGCAAGAAAGGAAAGCAAGGTACCCTCTGGTGTTTTTGTGTGCTTTTGTGTGTGTTGCCACATAAAATGTGTGTTTGGGAATGTGACGACTGTTTTGAGTTGCACGCTGTAGTTGTGTAAGTGTGATGGTGTGTTAGAGTTTGGGTTTGTGAGTGTGTAATTGGGGTGTGTGTTACTCCATCCAGAGATTCTGTTGCTGTCGAATTACTGTCGAGGTCAGATTGAGAAATTGAGAGAGAAATACAGAATACATGGTCAATAGCAGCAAACTGAAGATCTTGTAGGTGAGTTGGATATAGTGGAGTTTACTTCTGAATATTTTCTCAGAGGGAGAGGAACTTCACTGCCTGCTTTTGCATGAGGTAGAGTAGAGTGTTTTTTCTCTCCCATACGCTCTTCTACTTTTGTTTTGTCTCTCATACCTCCAGTTCTCGCACCATGACTGAGATTAGAAGGCTTAGCAAGAATAAATGTTTTCAGGGAATGAGGGTGTAGACGCTACATTTGCACGTGAATGCTGAAATGGGACTTGTGAAAACACATGTGAGGCATCTTTGGAGAGGGAGTAATAGTAACTTTTCTCAGATTTCACTGTTTCTATGGGTACTAAGAGAGTCTTGATATAGACACAGTAGCTGAAGTGGCTGCTGACTTCTGGGCATTTCTTCTGTTACACAGAAGTGTGGCGTAATGGTTAAAGATCTGGGCTGGTAATGAAAACGTTGTGGGTTCAGTCCCCGATTTGTACCCTCAACCCCAGTTTGCTCAAGAGGGACTGGACCTGTAACAAATGTACTGGTCATAGTTCTTGCTCCTGGAAAAACATTCCAAACAGATATTTGGGTTAGGACTGAGATTGGACTTGAACATTATTATAAACCTGTCTGATTTTATGAGTAGATAATAAGAGTTGTTATTTGTTAGAAAAAAATATTTTAACAAAACTGCTTTGCTGCTTATTGATATTTGGAGAAACTTTCATCCACCACGTCAAAGTCATGTGGTGCAACCAACATACAAAAAAGCATAAAACAGGATATTATACGAAGAAATTGCATTTACAGTGTGTTGAGATCAATAAGTCCTGTAACATTTCAAATGATCTGACATAATTGTATGACAAGGTAAGTTCAGGCTGTAAAATGTCATGTGGTGCAACTGCCCAAAAACTTACTGATATTTATGAATTAGTAATTAATAAATATCTGCCAAGAATACTTTTTTAAAAAGTATTTTAAATTAAAATATATACTGTGTATTTAAAAAAGGGTTTGAAAGTAATAGTTAGGATGTGTAAATTCCAATGTTTTCAAAGTGGTGTTACTTTAGGGTTACACCACTTGACATTTTTGGAAACATTAAATTGAACCTTTTCTTGAAAATGGTTCATAACATTTTTCAAATCCATATGAAACTAACATGAATATAAATAGCATTTCTATGAACTTGGCACATGTGTTTTAAACTATATTTAAAAAAAAAAAATTCTTGGACACACCTTACATGTTATTGAGCCACATGTCATTTTCTTATCATTATTTTTCTTCTTTTCAGAAATGTAAATGTTCATGTTTCTTCTCTCTCTTTATGCTGTGGCAGGTGTTTTGAGTGGAATAGGAGAGCAGTCAGAGATCAGTGGTCATTGGTCTCAGGATGTCCAGGAGCAGCTCTGCGGGGGATCTGGTGCCCAAAGACATTACTGAGATCCTGGCCTTGCAGCAGGCCAGTAAGAAGAAACGGGGTTCATCCTTGGGCCGGGCTTTCAGCTGGTTCAAGGGCAGTAAACGCAAGAGGAGTCTCAGTAATGGGCATAGCAGGTCAGGAGGTCCATGTGGACGGTCTGGAGAGAGCACTACAGCCAAACAGATTCATGCCAGTGGTGACTCTAAAGGTAAGCAAAACTCCTTGCTTGCTTCAGATGAAGTGTATTTCTAACTAGTTGCGTATTACCGAGTTTGTTTTTGAAGATTTGAATTAGTTGATGCTAATCAAAGATGCCCAATTTTGATACCATAGATGGAAAGGTTTCAAAATACCATAGAGTTTAGTTTTTGCCATGGTCTCTGGTGCCAGTCTGTCCAAACCTTGAACATGGAATTTCTTTCTTGCATTATTTGAACGGTTATCGCTGGGACATCACTTATTCAAGCAGGATTAGGCTACAATCACAAGGACATGTCTTCTCTGGAATGGCTTATCTGCTTTTTTGTTGTTACTTTTTGCTTCATGACGTCCTACTTTACACTTGCTTTTGGGTTCAACTTTTCTACTGCAAAGACAAAACAGTATTGTTGATATGCTATTATGAATCTCTGAGCAAATCAGTAGCATTGTGTGATGTTGTCACGGCTGAATGTTTTCTTAGCGTATCAGTTTGAATGCGACATAATAAGAATTGTCATATTCAGTATCATCCAGCACCAGTGTTGCCAGTTTGGATGGACGATTTTCAGCCCAAAAGCTCACCAAAACCCGCCCACTCCAAAAAAAAAAAAAGTCAAAATATTGTGATAAAATGTTCTTGCCATGCCATGTAAGGACCATTTTTAACTCCTTAAAACAAAATAATGATGACAAAATAATATAAAAATAGATCAATTTCACAAGAAAACGGATAAATTCAGGACAAATACATAAAAGAGAATGACCAAATATGACTACAATATGTAGGCAGACACTGTGACAAAACAGCAATCAAGAAATTAACCGATTCCTTCAAAAAAATAAAAGTGCGTTATTTTCAATGTCAACAATCATAAGCCAATTTAAATGCAAAAAGTGCCCAATAATACAGGAATAGCGGCTATCGATGTATTGGCAATTATTGCGACATTCGTTGCGAGGGCACGACAAAGGTCACTGTGACAGGCAAAACTGCATCATTCATTAATACATACTGTACGATAATCCGACCTTAAAAAATCAACAACATTAAAGCGCTTACCTTCCTGTTGCACTTTAACAGACAGAACTAGATAGTCTTTTGTGAAGAACATATTGTAACCGAGGGAGAGGAGGGAACACTCATTATACGAGAACTTGCCACGAGTCCCTATTCATTGTTGATTTTTGATAAGTCACTCTCCCGCAGGTCTTTCCTTGTACTTATATTTTCATTTGGCGTTGTGATCACTTTGAATATACGCTAGTTGCCTTCAATCTATCCCTTATTCACGCTAAAAACCATCAACTCCTGAATCATCACATCTGTCTGCTGATCCCTAGTGACTGGCTAAAAGCGCAGTTGGCGACGGCGACGTCACATCAGCATCAGCCGCTTCTGCAGTGGTCGAGTGTGTTTAAGTAGTCATATGACTGATTGGATGCAGTACATGCACACTTGGGTTTTGTTTGTTAACCAATTAGTCTATACAATTTAGTAGGGATGATCACCGGTCCCCGATCACAGAAAGCAGTATATGCCGATTCGATCACCGATACCGATCTTTTTAAAGTCTTCTTTTTATCATTTATAACTATTTATAGTGATACTACAGTCAGGATTTTTAGACCTTTATTCAGGGCCTGAATTTCATTTTTGAAAATGAATTCCCCTCTTAGGTGACTCTTGTGAGAGGGTGTTTTTTTTTTCAGTTGAGGGGTGGAAGGGGAATTTTTTAGACATTTTTCAAAAATATATATTTATCTCACCTAAATGTTTGATCATGCAGTGCATTTTTGTTTTTACAACGGGGCAATTGTTGCACAATAGCTTACACACAGCACAAGCCTGATTTCGTGAGCTTTGTGTCTATGCCAGGTTCACACACATACTCCGTTTGCAGTGTGTATGCAGTCCATGTGCAGTACGTAAGCGGTGCAGAAGCAGCACGGACTGTGCTTTCACACAGGAGTCTGCAACTGATCCGTGGCTGTTTACTACAAACACAACATATCGTTATAATCACTGAAGCTGTCTACACTGCGAAATGAATCTCTTACTTATATTGTACGTACATCTGCGGTTTGCTGGATTTCAGTCAGCGAACGCACAACAAAGCTGATGAGTTTCAACAGTGACTCTGAACGTCTCTGATTGGCCATTGCATTCCTAGGCTCAACAGAATCGTGTGTGATTGGTAATGATGTGCAATGCTGTAAAAACACGAAAAAAAGGTGCAACATGAGCAGATCTTAATCTAATGCCACAATCGACACTTTCTATTCATTTTCACTTTGTTAGCAGAAATAGAAGCCGCAATGGATGTGTCTAACGGGTTGTGGATAGTTTGTGCAAGAGCATTTTTGTCCAATTTAGTGGCATTTTTGCCATAAGACCCCGTGGCCTGGGGAAGGCTAAACCTTCCCCAGCCTTACAAAGCCTATGCTTAGCAATCATCTAGCAACACCCTAACAATCTATAACATCTTAGCAATGCCCTTTCAACACCCTATCAATGCACAAACAACCACCCAAGACAAGCTAACAACATCCTAAGATCCTACACTCAAGGAAAAAACCTGGATCCCATTTAGAAACACTTTAGCAACCACCCAGAACTTCATGGGAGCACCCTAACAACACCCTAGCAACCACCCAGAACTTCCTGGGAGCACCCTAACAACACCCTAGCAACCACCCAGAACCTCCTAGCAAGCCCTATCAACACCCTAGCAACCACCCATATCTTCTTAGCAACACCAAAGCAACCACCCAAGACATCTATGCAACTCATAATCATGCATCATCACGTACGCTCAGGCACAACCTAGAAACCACTTTACAACACTTTTAGCACACTCATAAGTCCTGGAACACCTAGTCCACACCCTAAGCACCCATACCTAGACAAGCAGCAACACCCTACACTAGAAAAACTAGAAGCCACCTAGAAACATTTTAGCAACCACCCAAAACTTCCTGGGAACACCTTAGCAACTGCCAACATCTTCCTAGCAAAACCCTATCAATGCTCAAGTAAACACCCAAGACAAGCTAGCAACATCCTAACACCCTACACATAAGCAAAAAAACTAGAAACACTTTAACAACCACCCAGAACTTCCTGGGAACACTCTAGCAACCACTCATATCTTCCTAGCAACACCCTATCAGCACCCAAGCAAGCACCCACAAGGTAGCACCACACTAACAACCACCTACACCTAAAGAAAATCCTTGCAACCACTTAAAAACACTCTAGCAACCACCCAGAACTTCCCGGGAACAATGTATCAATGCTCTAGCAATCACCTAGCAAGTTAGCAACACTATAGCAACAAGCTAGAAACACCCTATAATCCTCCCACAACCTCTATAATAGCCCCCATTACACCCTATCAACTGCCTTAGAAATAAACTAAAAGTTAGAGAGAGATGTGCTGTAACTAGACCTCCAGCAAGAGGATTGAGGATCTCTGCCATCTGCTCACAAATCCTTGTGTGGAACCTAAGATTGTAAGAACAATATTCTTTATATCCCCAACCTTTCTGTTAAGTGGTCTTGGGAAAGTTTTGCAAAGCCGGCCCCTGAGGCCGTCTTGGACACTGACTCTTTAAAACCCTCTCGACCAATTTTATGTAGAGGTCCAACCAGAAGAGCAGAAGACTATGTGAAAAGTCTCCGTTTCTGGATTTTCTCCTCCTACCCCCACAAGTCTCACACTCCCTCTGTTACACTGAAAAAGCAAGTAGACTTTGAGTTGCCAGAGTGTGTGAGTTTACAGGCACTTGGGATTTAGCTGGACATACACCGAGGATAACATCTCATTCAGAGTCTTCTAGTCTCATATTATCTTCTTAAACTCCACAATTTATAGCATTTTCTGGTCTTTCTGAGAGGGAGACAAAGCCAACGTGTGGAAAGGTCTGAGAGATGAGACACATGCTGTGTTATTGAAAGATGACTGATTTTTCTGAAATGCTTTGTAATATTACATCTCTTTTCATTACCTCATAATCTCTTTTTTATCTGGTTTCACAGTCTCCAACCAAAAAAGTATATTTCATTTTAAGGAATGTGTACTTGTAGTGTAAGTTCATCATCTTACAAGTATTTTTTTAACATCTATTGTAGTTAAAATAATCTAATGACACACCAAGTACACTTAAGTTTAGTTTAAGTACATTTTAAATCATTTTAATGATATATTTAAACAGAATAGCTTTACAGAAGTACACTGTATTTTGATGTGATGATTAACATACTAAAGCACCTGTAAAGTATTTGATTAAAATGTTAACTGTATGTGTTATTTAATATTCATTTAAAATTAATATTTTAAATGAAATTAAATTGCAACTTCAGTTGCTGTCCTCATTACAATATATTTAAATACACAAAACAATATAATTATATTAGTATTTTTAGTTTACCATAATGTCCTTCTCTACAATCAACAGCACACTTATAATCCTATTCAAATAAATGGAGTAAAACAATATAAATGTTGTACTGAAGTCCTACATAGGGGGTCAAACACTAGTTCAGCTAATTGTATTTTCATATCAATGTAAACTATCCTAATTTTCATTTAATTGCAAGTCAAATCAGGTATGTTCATAACATGACTTTTATTTTCAAAAATCATATATTATAATATTATTTTAAAGTATGCATTTTTTGCAATATTAAAATGGCACTAATCACAGAAGTGAGTTGGTGGTGCTCAGGTTCTGCCTTGTTTAGCACTTTAGTACAATTGCTTACAGTTCGAGGGGCTTTGTTAGATGCGATAGGGCCATGGCTATATAGTTCAGGAAGGCCCAAGACCCCAGACTCCTGAATCCCACTAATATAAGCATGGATTTGGGACATGCTGCTTCTGTAGCCCTTCCTCCAACAAATTCACTTTGGCATCCTGATTCAGGACATTTCATAGGCTTAGGGCGCAACTTGCCACTAACTCCTTGCGTCCCCCTGTTGACTGAGCATCACCTCTGTCTACCCCCTCCCTCCAGCCAGAGGCTCTACAGGTCCGGAAGCGTTGTGGGAGGGTGAGATCAACTGTACATTGGATTCCCGTCTAATGCAAACATAGACCAGTAACATCGATCCTTATCACATGAGTAAATAAAGCAGGGAAACAGAGCTTTGTCTCAATTTGGTCTCCATTTACTCTCTTCTAAAATTATACTTTATAAAGCATAATAATAATATTTAAATTATAATCAGGATTAGAGTTTCATGATAAGTACAATACAGGGGACGTCGTGCCATAACTGGTTAGAGAGTCAGTACTCATAACCACAAAGGTTGTGTAGTTCGGTCTCGTCAACCATATAAAAACCAGGGATTTGTGGTGGGGGGGACTTTCCTGTAAAAAAGCGCTCTCAAAAAAAATCCACCTTCAATACCACGACAAAGGTGCCCTTGAGCAAGGCACCGAACCCCCAACTTCTCCCCGGGCGCCGCAGCATTGGCTGCCTACTGCTCCGGGTGTGTGTTCACGGTTGGTGTGTGTTCACTGCTGTGTGTGTGCACTTTGTGATGGTAATGCAGAGCACTAATTCCGAAGTATGGGTTTACTGGTCCTTCCGCTCATTCACGTTCATAGTAATAAAAGTATGGTTATCACTTATGTGACCTTCCTAATGTATTTCCTTTTACTTTTGCATCATACATAAAAGTTTCTGTAATTGAAGAAACATGTGGGACTCTTATCAAAAGTGTAGTGGAAATAAGAAAAAAGTGAAGAAGATGGTAGATTTAGCTGAACTGGTCATTCTTATTGTGGAGGCCAGACATCTGTTAACGATGATCTCGAATGCCAACATAGACTGATGACTTGTGGTCAAACGGAGGAGGGTTAAATGAAACATGAGCTTCCTGTAATAGCTCTGAAATAAAGAACATGTGAATGTTTAATGGCTTTTGGAGACACTGATATACATCCCAACGCACGTCACAGAAACACAAAGGAACAGAGGATGGTTAAAGAGCACATGAGGTCAGAATGGGAAACTGTGATAGACATTAGGGTTAAAACTGTGTCTTGCAGAGTAGAGGAATATGACGACATGTTTTCATAATAAGTACATTTAGTGTTGCTTAGAAGATTATGAAGATAAGTAGGCCTTTACAACCATGGAATTCCACAGAAAAATGCAGATTTCCACAGAATAGGAACACCACTCATTCAAGGTCCACACATGCATGATCATTTAATAACTATCTTTGCATATTGAACAGCTCTCTGCTGTACGTCATTCTGATTGGTCATTCTCAACATTACGCAATCAAATGTTTTTATCCAATGACCACAAACTAAATTCCTGATTCTGACTGACATACATTCCGAAGGGTTATAAAGTAATTCCAGTATTTTGTTGACTACATTACAGTTGTAAATCAATTTCCAAACCAGTAACATCATGGTATACTGAGAATATTATTAAATATTAATGTATTCCGAAGTGTAACAGCTTCTCTGGTTAATGTCATGGCCGCATTACGAACTCGGGTGTGCATTAATAATCAATAATGAATTAGGAGTCAATTGTTCCATCAGAAAGAGTCTAGTATTATCAGCTACATTCAACACATTTTACAACATTTAAAGTAAAGCCACAATTCCACAGGTTTATCACCAAATATTTTTTTAGTTTGTTTTTGAAAGAAGTATCTTGCTCACAAAGGATTATTTATTTCATTACATACAGTAATAATCATTAATATTGTAAAGTACAATTTTTAATAATTTTGTATACACTTTTTTTCAGGATTCTTTGAATTTTATTTGAAATAGAAATCTTTTGCAATTATAAATGTCTTTACTGTCACTTTTTATCAATTTAATGCATCATTGCTAAATAAAAGTATGCATTTCTAAACAAAATCTCTCGACTGCAAACTTTTTCGAACCATAGTGTTATCTTCATTGACTCTTTCAGTCTGTAGATGTAACTATGTCGAATAGAAACTTTACATTTTCGGTGCATCCTTCACTTACGAGTCCAATCAGCCAAGTCGTCGACATGTGTCCTCCGTGTGTGGCTTTCATTATGTAACTCCCGAATGAATACACCTGTGACATGTTCGTTTCACCGTTTACGCCAACAAATACTTGCCCTCTCTCACCCTCTTCCAGCCTGTGTATGAAAACAACCAGGGAACTCACTGACAGCCTCTCACTAGTCTTAATTTACATAAGAAAGCATTAAGTCTTTTACCACAAACCTGTCAGGGAGACTAAGGCACACTTCTCACACACCTCTTTTAAAGTCAAGATAAGTGGGATAAAACAAAGTCGCTAATCCCTTTGCAGTAAGATTTTACATAGCTTCAATACACTATCCGAGTGCTGAACCTCTTAGCTGGACTGTTTAATTTTGGCTGTGGCCGTGATGTTGGTGTAATGAAACAAGGACACTCTGACAGCATTAATGGATGAAATTGCAGTTTAGAGCTCCAGAGAGAAAGCACGGGAATGAGGAAAGTCTAAAAGAAGCTGCCAAGGTCACAAACAAGTTCTCTGACCTCAGTCTGGGTCATGACGGTTACACCCAACTGTCCGGCAAGCACACACACGCTCAGCAAGGGGTACTGACACACCCGAATTCGCTGCTGTGAAACCAGATAACAGTATGGGGACATTTCCTGTTGTCATGGCAGCCGGCCCATGACCTCTTGACCTCCATATCTCTTTGTTTAGATCTATTAATACCATTGGAGATGGAATAATCCAGTCGCTGTGTCTATCAGAGTATGTTTGCACAGCACTACAAAGAAGTGCTACTTCTGTCTTGTGGGTGGAACTTGATATTATTTTTTGGCTTTTCATATTTATGTATTTTGTTAAATTATGGCTGTAAGCTTTATTACATTGGCTTTAAAGTTATAATTTAGCCAGAAATGAAAATTCTGTCACCATTTACACCATTTACCCTTATGTCATCTAAACCTGAATGACTTACTTTCTTCAATTAATGAGATAATTAAATGAGTATCGGGTTGGGTGAGTTCAATATAGTGACAATACATTACGACTTTAAAGGGTTAGCTCACCCAAAAACAAAATGAAAAATGATGCCAGTAATTACACCTCATGAGTTCATCTCAGAACACAGAGTAAGATATTTTGATGAAATCTAGATCTTTCTGACCATTCCTGACCTCAACACAAATACCACGTTTCAAGGCACAGAAAGGTATGAACATCATTTTAAAAACAAAATAGTACGACATCAGTGGTCAACCTAATGTTATGAAGTACGAGAATAGTTTTTTCGAACGGCGGGTCCTGTGTCAGCAGCACCACACGCATGCATTGTGCTACTCTCAGAAAGTGCATCGAACTCTGACACGGAAGAAAATTCATTTTTGAATAAAGTTTTTTTTTTTCCTTTGTGCACAAAAAGTATTCTCATAGCTTAACATTACGGTTGAACCATTGATGTTACATGGACATTTTTAAAGGGGGTCATATGATGCTTTTTTAAAGAATATTATTTTGTGTATTTGGTTTAACAGAATATGGTGACATGCTTTAATGTTAAAAAAACACATTCTTTTTCAATACTGTACATTATTGTAGGTCTCTATGCCCGCCTCTCTCAAACGCTTAGTTTTATACAAAGTCCCTCCTTCCGACAAGCGAAGTCTGCTCTGACTGGCCAGCTGACCCAGTGCATTTTGACTGGCCGAACACCGCAAGCACTCGTCAAAAATGTAACGCCCCTTACCATAATCAAGAGCTTCATCTTTCAAAATAAATGTAAAGAAAGTAAATAATGTCATTAGTTTTACCAACAGTTCAAGCCCGAAAGGGGAACAGAAACAGTAATGATGCAGTACACAAGCCGTTGTTAAGACAGCTGACTCTACTGTGATATGACGCTGTCTCTCTCTCTCTCACACACACACACACACATACACGCATACACACACACACATACACACAAACATGAGCGCAAAACACCGCATTTGAACAGTCAATAGCAAATCTTAAACTAATAACAAAACAGTAGCTGATCAGAAGCGCCAGATTGTCATAGCAAAGTCAGAATAACTTCCTCTCCTAGATTCACGAAACAGTCGTCCATAAAATGCATTGATGTTCTGTTGTAAGTGATCTTAAAGATTCTTAAATGCATCTACTTTCGGAAGGCCAAAAAAAAGTACTTTTGCTTTCGCCTAGAAAAACAGCGTCTCCCTGACATGGCTGCATCAACACTAACTGCAGGTATGAAACAGCCTTCTTTCTTTGCGTGTACTTTTGGGTGGTGTTATGCAAATCTTCTCACATCGTGACATAGATATGTGGGGGGGGGTGTTAGAACGAGCCGTTTTTAGGTAGGCGTGGCTGACTCTTAACTTTGATAAAGAATATCTCTTTGGGTTTGTGACTTAGGCTTTGCAACTTCAGGGATCTGATTTATGCACCAAGAGCTTGTAACACTCCAAGAGAAAGGAAAACTTGAAATCACAACATATGACCCCTTTAAACAATGTCCTTACTTTTTTTTAACTTTCTGGGACTGGAACATGGATAGTTGCATTGCTACTGCTGTATTTTATGAATGTAGGTATTGTGAATTTTCATGCCGAACATCTGTATTGGTGTGAACAGGCCTTTACTCTGCACTGCTGTACAATTGCAGAAAAAAAGCAAAGTTATTTCTGAGGTAGAACAAATTATTTTGTTACCATTTTGTTATTTTGTTACCATTAATGTTACCAAGACAACATTTTTATTTTGAAAAAAGTGCACCGAAGATCACAAGACCAAGAACATGTGTTAATAAAATAAACAGGATAAATTATGATTCCATGTTGATGTAATAAAATAGGCTGATAGTTTTCATAAAAAGATGATGGAATTTGTTCATCCACTTGTGAAAGTTTAAATGCCTGCTAACTATTCTGGATTTCAGCATGTCAAAAAGCTGTTTGTCATCAAACATCACACTGTAGGCATGAATGAGGAAAGAATTCTGTCTGCTTTTGTTGTGAAGCACAACACTTTTAGCTCTCCACTGACAGCTTTTTCACACCCTGTGTTTTGCTTTGTCTCCTTCCACCTGGTTGATGCTGAGATGAAATTCTGCTGATTTTTTTTTTCATTTATTATAATGGATCATGACTCATCATCTCACCTTGACCTTGATTCTCTTCTGCCTCCTCTAGCCTCTTCATAACTCTGGCACTGTGAGCAGGCATGCTAGGAATGAAGACAGGGAACAATGAACACATAGATATACTATGAATGTTCAGGCTGGGCTGCTCATAAGATGAGCTATTCCTTCCTTTTTAACTTGCAAAGACAAAATGTCTTGAACAATTAAAAAGGGAGGAAACAATGTTGAAACAATAATCAGAAAAGGACAAGCAGATCCCTCTAAGAGCAGGTGAATTACATTTGTAGGTTGGCACTGAGGAAACTGGCCATGTGTCTGCCAAGTGTTGGATCTGGAGGAATGTAGGTGGATGGAATTTGACTTGATTCTGCTTTGATTACACCCCTCATTCCTGTATAGTGATATCCCAGCAAATCCAGAACAATTCCAGATTTGTGCAAGAGAAAACTGTTAACTTAAAGAAAATGTTCTCAGTATGGTTTTGCGTTTTGGCGTTGTTTTGTGTTCTTAAGAACAGTGAGAACAGCAGGTTTGAGTTACTGGCCATTGATCTAATAAAGCTTGTGCCAGCAATGCTTGCCAAACTGTCTTCACCTTCAGCCACTAGAGGACAGTGTGGAACAAAACGCTCATTTCCCTCCACAGCAGACGTGCTGTTTCAACATCATTTGAATCATATCTTTAAATGTTAGCAAATTGGCATTTTTAAAAGTACAAATTTTCACAATTAAATTTTCCATGTATAATAATGAGGCCTTCACTTCAGGATATATTTTGTCCAATGTTCATTGAAATATCTTTCAGCGTGATTTTTCCAGCTGATTAAGATAAAAACATTCACAACCAGATCAGAATCCACCTGACTTTAAAGAGCTCCAGCATTTAAAGCAACAGACAAATAAGCCACAGGGGGCGCTTATGATGAACGGAATGTTATCATACTCACTTTGTGTGTCATCGTTCTTGATGCTAAACAAAAACAACACTATTTTATGCATCTTAATAGCTATAGGCCTAACAGAACCAGGATGTCTGGTCATCATATTTATGTAATAATCTACATTCTGTAACATCAGGCTTGGCAGTATTTAATACATGGTACTTCAGCCTTTGACTAACAATTGCGTATCCCTCCCTTCGTCCCGCATTCTACTTCCCTCTCCTCTGTCTGGAGTCCTGAGGTACAGTTCTAACATGTACCTGAACACACTTCTGTCTTCACACAAGCTATGAAATGGCTCTCACACACGTGCTTACTCATGCACATATGGGGGTCTTAATCTCTTACAATTCTAGAGGTGCAAGAAAAAGAACTATTGTCACCTTGACAATAGGAGTCATGACCTGCTAATTAACCAAGTAATGTGTCGTCATAACTGTATGACTAACTAACTAACTGCATTTTAATACAGCGTCATTTTAGTCATACTTGGGATGATTTATTTTGACAAAGCTCTATAAATAAAGCAATACAATGTAACAATGTAAAAAAAAAAAAGTTTGTAGTTGCGAGAATGTTTCTTACGAAAAATTGAAGTGTGACAAAAACAACTGACACACTTTTGTCACTTCAGCAGTGATGATTGAAGCAGACGACAGGTAGGAAACCAGTAATATCACTACACCTTCAGGACATTGAATTCCTGTCAGGTGAAATTCCTCTCTTCACATCACAAGCCTCTAAAATAGCATAGAGTGTCCCACAGCACATTCATAGGTTCAGGAGAGGAAGAATCAACAGAATTCAGAAGAACTGAGTCACATGGAAGAGCGGTGGTGTGAGTCTGTGCAAAAAGCTTAATGCAGAGCCAAATAAGGGTGGCATTGATTTATAAGGCATTATTATCCATTAGGCTGTGATGATGCCCTCTGAAAGCTTCTTGTGGCATTCAGACTACTTCTAAGTGTCTGTAAATTGATGTAGGATGTACTTGTCTTAGTCAAACCTGCTATTAAACCTGGAGCTAGTCTATGGCCAAACATGAGAGTGATGTTGAAGGGTTTGTGTTGGTATTTGCATGTTTTGTACTTCTGGTGGTGGTTTGATAGAACCGGTTGTTTTAGTGGAAAATGATAACCTGCACTAGTGGTCTTGCTTAATTGTGTTACATAACAAATGATGTAATATGGATAATGTTTCAAAAGAGGAGTGTTTCAAGAGAGGATCAGTTTGAAATGCAGTGCATGAGGTATGAGGCAGCTGATTGAAAGGTCGTCATAGTTTTTGTTACAATCCTTTTCTGTTACATGATTCATAAAGTGTTTCCCCTGCCAAGTTGCAAGAGGATAACGTAAGTCCCAGGATTCCATTATGTTTACTTTTTTCTTTCATCTTGCTTACTGGCGCGTGGCCTTCCTGTTTCTCTGCTCTCCTCCCTGTTACTCTTAGACCCTATCAATGATTCGCAAAGCTTTCAGTATTTATAAAGCCTGGGCTCTTGAGGTTGGAGGAGAGGAAACAAGGGAAGAGGAGGCCCAACTTGTACCTGGAAAAGGTCAAAAACATTCCTGGGGCACTGTGTTCCCCTCCTAAAATCTCCAGTGGACATTTATTTTCTTCCAGATCAGTACACAATGTATAAATTAACGTTTCTAAAGCCTGGTAGGCTTAGTTTCAGTTACAGTGTAACACACAAATGTTAAATATTTTGCATTTAAACGTAAAGCGTTACAAAATTAAATTAAATTAAAATAACAAATCATGCATAAAGTGTGCATAAAGACTGTTAAATGTCATATGATGATATTTTAAAGATCATTATTTTGCGTATTTGGTGTAACAGAAAATGTTGACATAATTTTAATGTTCAAAAAACATTATTTTTTCAAATACTGTACATTATTGTAGGTCCCTCTATGCCCCGCCTTTCTCGTCTCTCAACGCGTTGTTTTCTACAAATCCCCCTCTTCCGTCAAGCCAGTCTGCTCTGCTTGGCCAGCTGCCGCCAATGCATGTGATTGGCCGCACACCCAAGCATGCTTCTAAATGTAAACGGAGCACCTTTCCATAAGCGCGAGCTTCAGCTTTCAACATCAAATGTAAAGACGTAAATATTGTTCCTTAGTTTACAATCCGTTCAAGCCTAAAGGGGACAGAGTTTTTGGCGTGACGACCAGTGTGGACTTACTGCTCCATATATTATGTACTTGCAGTAGCACAAACCAAGAAGCCGCTGATAAGACACTGACTCCACTGTGATGTGACCTGTCTCTCTCTCTAACGCACACCACGCACACCACACGGCGCCTACTCGGATCCCATATCGGAAATGCCGCAAAACTCCGCAATTAATATTGAACATCAATTAGCAAATATAAGAAAAATTACGTTACAGTACTCAAGATTCGAATACCCAGATGAGTCCATAGCAAAGTTCCACTTAGTTTCATTCTCTGAGAATAGCCTTTGCACAGCCTCCTTGTACTACGTAGCAGCTTCTGCTTCAACCGCAAACCGTGTGCCTCCATAACATACGATTTTGCAACCAAATCGACCTGTTTGTGCTTTCTGCATAATTTAAATACATTTAAACCATGATACTCCTCCTTAACAAACGAAAATCATCACCTTCGAGGCCCATAAGGCGCCTAATAACTATATCTTCTCTCCCCGAACACACAGCGTCTCTCCTTGACATGCTGCTTCAACACTAACTGCGATTACTGAACCACGCCTTCTTTCTTTGCGTGCACATTTGTGCGGCATTATGCAAATATTTCCACATTGTGATGTAGAGATGTGGGGGCGTGTTAGAATGAGCCGTTTTAGCCCGGTCTGGATCAGCCTTCTCTTTTAGATAGACTAAATCCTTTTGTGGGAGACTTTGAGATCTGTAACTCTGCAGATCTTATACATGCAAAAATAGCTACATAACACACTAAAGAAAAATAGAAATCGCATCATATGACACCTTTAACTGTCATCTCCTTCATTTAGACGAAAAATAAACATTTTCATGACACCGTCTAAAAGCCATTATAACCATATTTTTATACGTCATACTTATGTTCATAAATTCCCAGCAACGTTATATTAGAATCATTGTAATTATAGATTTTATTAATATTTTGGATTAGTGTTTATTTTTAATACTTTCTGTTATCATTTTAATTTTAAATTTTGGTAAGTTTGTTGTGTTTTTTTGCCTTTATTTTTCTTTAAATATGTATAGTTTTTTTTTTTTTTCTTTTTATTTCAGTTTTACTTTTAATTATTTAATACATCAAGTTAAACTAATGAAAATGAAAAATTGTGCCTTGACCTACTGAAATAAGTTTTTTTTTTTTTTTTTTTTTTTTTTTTAGTTTTAGTTAACTATAATAAGCCTTTCTTCAAGACCACTTTTTTTTTATAACAAATGGGCCACTGTTTATGTAAACTAATGAAATAATTTACACTGTTTATGTAAATTAACTAAATACAGTATGTTTAAGGTTTTAAGTGTCAGTTTGTTTTATTTCAAGTGATGATTTTTTTTGCTTCATCTTTAGTTTTAGTTTTAGTTAACTATAATAAACCTATCTTCAAGACCATATTTTTATTAATTTCACCTTTGTGAATATTTAATTATTTAGATTCATATGCGTAATGTGTTGAGTGCACATTTCCTTTGATTGCACATTTTATTTTTAATGAACAGTTGAAACTGCTATATCCTGCCATTAATGCACTTCTTGGTATAGATCAGAGTCAAATGAAATATTAGGTTACTTGATAGAGAGAAACAGTAAAAGACAGAGTGAAAGACAGTAAGCTGGGGGGAGAGAAAGTTGGAAACACAAGAAGAGTGAGACACGAGGACTGCACCAGAAATAGGACAAAGAAAGAGATGCTGGTGGAAGAAAGAATAATGGATAAAATATGCAGGGTTCTTGACATATCCGTGGTTGAGAAGGAATGAGGTTTGAGGCTAGCACAGTGCAGCGTTAAATAAGAATTCAATTTTTTTTTGACTTAAAAAAAAAAAGAAGAAGTGAAGTGACATGACATGACATGTGGCCAAGTATTGTTACCCATACTAGGAATTAGTGCTCTGCATTTAACCCATCCTAAGTGCGCACACACACAGCAATGAACACACCCACCCGGAGCAGTGGGCAGCCATTTATGCAGTTGGGGGTTCGGTGCCTTGCTCAAGGGCACCTCAGTCGTGGTATTGAAGGTGGGAGAGAGCGCTGTACATTCACTCCCCCCACCTACATTCCCTGCCCGAGACTCAACTCGCACATTAGGAATCCTCCAGTCTTCGGATCTGTCTGCCGTACCTAGAGGGCCGGTAGGGTTCGGTCCCCCTTGGTTTGTGCGCCCCCCCTGAATTGCATGCGCCTACAACAGTAAGTATCAAGAGATATCATCCGTATGTTTCCACATTGGGAATCGCTTCATGACGTGCCCAGTCCAGTTTTTATCCAAAATCAAACAAGAAAAAAAATATTATAGAATAGATAGATATATATAGGATATAGACACATTATATACTGTACAAAAAATTTATTTTTCAAGCCTTTTCAACTAATTATTATTTAGTAACAAGTTCCACAGACATTTTACGTTCAGTCAATTTCTGTCTTCAAAGTGTTGCCTGAATTGTTCTTTTTTAGTTGGCTCAACCTTTACTGAAATAGTTTTATAGTCCATTCAACTAAAATTATTTAATTGGTCAAACATTTAGAAAACAGCAAATTGTGTCAATTAAAATGTAACCATTCACTCCATGTGTTTCATATGTTACCTCAACTAAGATTTATTATTTGGGCATCCTAAGAAATTGCTGTGGAACTAGTTATTATATTTTATATTGAGTTTAAGAAAATTATTACCTGGTGTCAATCAATCACTAAAACACACA
Organism: Sinocyclocheilus anophthalmus; assembly: GCA_018155175.1. NCBI lineage: Eukaryota > Metazoa > Chordata > Actinopteri > Cypriniformes > Cyprinidae > Sinocyclocheilus > Sinocyclocheilus anophthalmus. The sequence continues at coordinate 52,593 of JADLZN010000755.1, read as the reverse complement.
CATCCTTACAACACATAATAGCCTTTATTATAACATCTGCTTTATAACATTTGTCATACAGACTAAACAGTGCACAGGCTTAAAGGGATAGTTCACCCAAAAATGAAAATTTGCTGTTAATTTACTCACCCTCAAGCCATCCAAGATGTAGTTAACTTTTTTCTTCAATTGAACACTAAAGGAAATTTTTAGGTGAAAACATTGTCTTTGGAAACATTGCAATTCATAAATTGCATGTCTCTGGCTGCCGGGTTTTGAGAGTCAAATAAACATATACAGACAAGACCAAATTATCAAAGGCTCCTGAGGACACAATGGGCACAATGCACCTGGTCACTTCATGCGTTTTTTCTGATCGGATAGCTATCCGATTGTGAAAAGGCCAGGTGTAAATGCCCTCCGAAACGCATCCGAGACGGATATAAAACCGATCGCTCAAACCACTTCAGGAGGTGATCTGGGACTCATTACAGACAAAGCTAGACAAGTGTAAACGCATCTGGATGTTGAAACCACATATGTAAATTTTACACCTGCCAAAACGTTAAAATAATAAACGTGTGAGAGCGTGTTATAGGCTATATGACATTAGTCAGATTGCACTAATGCAACACGCATCGCTGCGGACAAGTAGAGTGAGAGACCGCGCAATCTCTTCATATCTTTTAACGTCACGGAAACACAAAAATATCATTCAACACGCCAAAATTAAACCTAAAATTCATTATAGTAACACAGCTTTTGGCATTAAGTGTTTTATGGATTAAACGAGAAGACCACGCTCTCTTCACTTAAACAGTTAATTTCCCTCAGACATATTCATACAACAATTATTCGATGTTTTTATATATGTTGTATGTTTGTGTATAAATATATATGTTTTAAATAATACGTTTACACCTTTTTTAATATACAAGTATTGACCAATTCAGTCTAAGTACAAATTCAGTTCCACTTACCTGACGCGTGAACTTGACATACATTTAACATAGCCTAATATAAATTTTTCTCGGACACACGACTTATAAAACACTTCTAAATATCCACTCAAAAACATCGGATATGCTGTACGTTTTTGTCGATAAATTTAGTCTAAAAAAAATAACATTTATTTAGTGGCACTTACCTAACTTGTGAACTTGACAATATGGCGCTGTTTCTTCGCGAATTCCACGCAGGGCGGTGCAAGTGCGGAATGATCTCACTGTTGGCTGGATTAGTTTTTATTAGTTTAGTCAGCATTAGCATAGCTAATTGTTGACTGGATTTGAAAATAACCGTTCATTCAATGTTTTTCAAATGTATTTGTGTAGACTTAATATAATATGTTTTCTCAACTAAGCCCAAGCAATAAAATGAGCTCAACTTAAATATTTTTGCCCTTCCAACAATTTGTTAATTGGATTTTTTTACAGTGTATATATATATATATGAAGAGTTTGGTTCCCCGCCAAAATCGGTATTGTATCTGGTCGGTATTGAAAAGTAAATTTTTAATTTTACGCAAAATGCGATATCCGTTGTGTTATTCTGTCATGTTTTCTCCCTAATATCTTTCCAAACCACAACAAACACCAGTCTCCCTTCTCTGCAGAACGCGATATATCCGCTCAACCAATCACAGCACACCATTCCACACATTGTAAACAGTAGTGGTGATGCTTTGAATACCCCCGACATCCTAGTTGGCCTCATCCTACTTTGTACTTGGTGATCACAAACAAACAAAAAAATTTAGTAAAATTTGATGATGCCTTTGGAAGTTGAATTGTAAGGGAATGTCCATTTTGGAATTTCTGTTCTATGGATATGCTCTTTTCATGAAAATTTTCTTTTATTTTTGTAATTAAATTTATAGCATAACAAGATACACGTTATCCCCCGTTTATACAAATACAGGTGCCATCTCAAAAAATTAAATTGTTTTTTTATTTGGTAATTGTCAAAATGGTGACACTTCATATATTCTAATTCATTACATTAAGTAAAACATTCAAAAAAAGTTTTTTGGTTTTGTCTTTAAATTTTGGATGATTAAGCTTACATCTCAAAGTCAAAAATCCCGTATCTCAAAATAATGCATTTTATATTTACATTTTCATTAAATTACCATCCCTACAGTATAAATTCCAGATATCTCTTGTTTTTTGAAACCACAATAATGCGGAAGACTGCTGACTTGGTCCTGACAATGGTCCAGAAGACAATCACTGACCAAGAACCCTTCCCACAAAGAGGAACACCGAAGGTCATTAATGAGGGTTCTTCAAGAGTGCTGTATAAAGCATATTAAATGCACAAGTTGACTGGATAGTAGAATATTGGTAGGAAAAAGGGGTGCACAAGCCAGGTCTGACAGCAACTTGAGAATACTGTCAGCAAAGCAGATTCATAACCTGGTAGAGCTTCACAAGTAGATGGACTGAAGCTGGAGTCGTGCATCAAGAGTACCACGCACAGCACTCTTCAGGAAAATGGCTCCAAGCCACTTCTGAAACAGAAACATTCAGAAGCCTTACCTGGACAAAGAGAAAAAGAACTGGCGTTGCTACCATAATGGTTCCAAGTCCTCTATTCAGATAAAAGTAATTTTAGCATTACTTTTCAAATCAAGGTCTGGAGGAAGACTGGAGGGGCACAGAATCCGAGCTGCTTGAAGTCCAGTGTGAAGTTTCTGAAGTCAGTTATGATTTGGGTGCCGTGACGTCTGCTGGTGTTTGTCCATTGTGTTTTATCAAGTCCAAAGTCAATGCAGTCATCTACCAGGAGATTTTGGAGCACTTTATGCTTCCATCTGCTGACAAGCTTTATGGAGATGTTGATTTCCTTTTCCAGCAGGATTTAGCACCTGCCCACAGTGCCAAAACCACTTCCAAGTGGTTAGCTGGCCATGATATTACTGTGCTTGATTGGCCAACATGCCTGACCTGAACCCCATAATCTATGGGATATTTTCAAGACAAAGATGAAAAACAATTGATACAACAATACAGACGAGCTGAAGGCTCAACAGTGCCACAGGCTGATCGCTTCCATGCCACACCTCACTGATGCTGTCATTTGTGCTAAAGTAGCCCCGACCAAGTATTGAGTGCATATATGAACATACTTTAAAGAACTTGAACTTTTCTGTTTTGCAAATCCTTTTTTTTTTTTATTGATCTTAGTTAGGAAATATTCTAGTATTTTGAGATACTGGATTTTTTTACTTACATGAGCTGTAAGCTCTAATTCAAAATCAAAATTAAAACAATTTTTTTTTTTAAATGTTTTACTTTACATGTAATGAATTAGAATATATGAAAGTTTCACTTTTTTGAAATAAGTAAAAAAAACACTTTTTTCGAGATGCACCTGTACATATAGTTAAGCACATTCTCCAAACTTTTATTACATCAGTGAAATATAAAACAATCTAATTTATATAACAAGGTAATTAAATAAATTACAATAATTAAATTAAATTAGTGCAACAAATACTACTATGACATATACAGTAGAGTGAATACAGGTAACATATAATACTATTTAATAGCTAAGCTCTCCACTATACTATCTATACCTATACTATACTAGACTATACGATTGAATTTTTTCCATAGATTTAAAAAAAAAAAAGTCTCCCCCCCTCACAATTCTGTGATTTCTGAGATATAAAGTCTGAATATATAAGATATAATCTTGCAATTCTGAGTTTAAAAAGTTGCAATTACCCTTTTTTATTATTTATTTTGTGGAGGAAAAACAAGAAAATTGTGAATTCGCAAGCCGGGTGTGCAATCCTGAAAAAAGTTAGAATTGTGAGATATAAACTCAGAATTGCAAGAAAAAAGACAGAATTGTGAGATGAAATGTCACAATTACCTTTTTTATTGTTTTATTCAATGGCAGAAACAGGCCTCCATAAATCTATAAATAAATAAACAAACTATAACTGCAAATATTTAACAATCCCATTTTGTCTTTAGGCTACTGAGGCCATGTTCCTAAAAAATAAGCTTCTTTTGCAGTTTTTCTTTGGACAATTCTTAACAGCTTTCATAAAATTCACCCACCTAAGATTTAGGAAAACATTTTGTGGATGGAGTCACTGGGATTTAGTGGATAAAGGCAAAGGAAATAAAAGCAGGCATCCGTGCAAACAGAGGTATGAACTGCCTAAGGCGAGATCTATAAAACAGACAAAGAGGAAAGAGAGACAATACAGGATATACTCAAATATGTGAATCCTGATAGTTAATCTGCATCCATTACTGTAGTGTGAGTGCTTTAATGTGTGTTTGTGTGAGTATACAAGCATGAGTGGCTGAAGCAAGCACATACCCCTCCTTTCTCACATTCCAAGTGGCTGGAGTGAGCTGTGACTGATCATCGCTGAGAGCGGTGTAGTCTGAACAACAGAGGCGAGGAGGGAGGGTCTTACACACACACACACAGGGATCACATGCACAGCAGAGAGCGGGACATCTCTGTCCCTGCTGCGGCAGCTGGAGCTCTGAGCGGGAACAGGAATATACAGACACTGGGAGGAGGAGGAAGAGAGAGCGGGGAAGCAAGGGTCCATATGTGGCAGTCCAGTGGGTTTGGGGAGTCTAGAGCTGGTGGGGTCTGAGATCAAAGCCATGGGGAACTCCAACAGCAAGAAGAAAACCCAGGCTAACCTTACCAGCAGTCACCGCACTAGCAGAGTAAAGTCCATCTGGCACTTTAGACATGTGGATAAATTCAAAACAGGTAGGAAAAGATGGGAAATTCTGCATTTTGCAATTCATAAAGAGTTTGTTATTGCCCTGCTTAGATCTGACTCATAATAAATTGTGTGGCAGTGCTTTATTTATTTAGATTATATTTGATAAGTATGGCGATTTAATGTGGAATGTATAGAAACTTTATCTAAAATGTATTTCAGTATGTATATGTGTATAACAAATTCTGTATTGGGGAATTAAAAGAAAAAAATATGATCTGTTACTGGAAAAACCCATACTGATCGATTATGTGATACGGACAAAAAAAAAATACTGTGATGATACCATGGTATCAGATGGTAATAGCAAGGTACTTCGATATGTACCATAGTACTGAATGATTACTATATATATGATATAAAGTACTTCAAGATATTCTCTTATACTATCGTGGTAACAGAGTTATTATTATAACTAAACTAACTAAAATTACTAAAACTAAAACAACAACGACAACAACAAATAACATAATATACCATCCATCCATACACCATAAATTAGTTGCTGAATAAATAATATTAAAACTAAAATAAAGAAAATCTCAAAACCCTAAACTATTGAACTAAAAAATGTACAATAAAATATAAATGTAACACATGTGATATAATATATACCATTTTATTAGTGATAGTAAAATAACACTGTTCAGCAAACCGTGGAAGTAGATTTTAACATAACACTAAAAAAAATCGTTTTATTAATAATATAATACCTGCTCACAGTAAATAAATAAAAATTTTACACTTTTTATAAAAATGTATATGAAAATTAAAATGTTGTTTTGTTAGATATTAAAATGGTGATATTATAAAATAAAAACCTATAGAAATAAAAAATCAGTCATTTATAATGCCTACATGTGTCCAACAAACCATGGTAGTACCATCATACTTTTGGTGATTTCTGTTGTGTGGGAATTCTGAGAGATTTTGTGCTTTTGTCATTATGGGTGGGAAAGAGATCCAGGTGTTTCTTCCTGTGTTTCAGTGAGTTGTTTCAATGTCTAGGAAGGTTTGAGAGTGTTATTGAAATGGAAAATGCTGTAAACCCGTCACAAGTCTATCATTTACCGCTTGTTTTCCTCAAATTCCCTGCAATCACGGCTCTGTTATTACATATTCAGACTTTCTGTTTTGTGCAACCTCTCATTTTCCAAAGCACACAACACAGGAAGTCTTTGACTGAAGGTTTGGTACTAATGTTCATCAGTATCAGCGCACTTCTGTGACTTCAGACTTTGGGTGTCTGAGTGGCTTTAAGACAGTCAGTTCTCTGTCATTTAAAATCACAGGGGAATGTCAGCACTAAGACCCCTGACAGAAAATGAAATCAAAAGTGTAAGTCAAAAAGAGCTGCTGTTTACAGAGATGAACAAATCTCCTGTCAAACACATCCCTTTCATCTTTGTCAAGTGGAACATTTCACCAATCTGACTTGCTTCGGAACTCACTTCGGCACCTCACTTTTCATGTGACGCAAACTCCTACATCAAAATATCTCTGTAGAGAAAATGGAAAGAGGAAATTAGCCTATTAGCAGTAATGTCATTTGGATTATGTCAGAATACTAAGACGTCTCCTTTCTCAACATGTTGTGAAAATTCTTCATAACTATTTTGTTTTCCATAAACTTTTTGCCAATAAAAATGTAAGAAGATGCTTGTTAACAGATTCTTTTTGTTTGTTTTGTTGATTATGTCAATGATAATAAAGACAACAAGAAAGATAAAAAGATAATGGGTATTATGGCAATAAACTAGACGATTTTAATGAAAACATATCCACCTATTTTGCAAAATGGAAGAAACCTATCCTCTTTGAACATTTGAGACATGAACATTATCTTCTTTGAACATAATTAGCTGCTATAGGTAAATTACTAGAAAAATAACAAAGTGCAGTAAATGGTTAAAATATTGGTGCTGCCAACCAATCTGTTCATGATTATACTAGATTGTCATATAACGCAGTCCAGCAGGCACCTTGATATCATTTTGATGTCAAATTTTAGTCAAGACTTGATCAAGATGCTGTAACATAATTTTAAATTCAGTTTGGATGGCAGTTGGTAACTGGGTGAAAATAAGAACTTAATCCCACACTGAAATTGGTTTAATGTACAGTATATGAAGGCCATATGTTTAACGTTGAATTTACATCAAATCAACATCATGTCAAGTTTTTGACGTCAGTTGGGTTTGCATATTTGACCTGTTTTTTGACCTCAGTTTAGATGCCAATTTGATGTCTTTTCAACATCAACTGCCCACTGGGAGCATAGTGGACAGATTTTGTATAATAACTGAAAGAAAATGACACTTGAAGCCTTACATATTCAAGTTGAAAATGCCAGAGTCTGTTCTTTCATTAAAAATAAAGTGGATTCTGTAAATACTTGATCTCCTTCACTGACCAGTTCATCAGTGAAGGAAATTTAATATTTACAGATACAAATACACGTTTGTTTGCCATGAAATGTATATAAATATGCGCATGTGCGCAAGGTATTTTTCAGTCTGATTAAGAAAGTAGTCTGATTGAAGCGTTTAGATGCTTATTTTTTTCAGGTCTACAAACTCCTTTCCAGCCCAATCGAAATTCATTCAGATCGCGCTCAATCAGCAGTGCGTTTCCCAAAAGCATCATTAGCCAACTATGTTCGCAAATACCATTGTTACCAGCATAGTTCAATGATTCGCTGTTTCCTGAAACCATACTTCAAATGAACATTCACAAATAGCACTGGAAACATAGATGGTTGGAACTACAGCTCTCGACCTGTGGTTAGAAGCATAGATTCCTGTTAGTATGACATTGTGGACTAAAAAAATCATGCTGTATTGTTAATTCCATTTGAATATACAGTATAACAGCAAAATGCACTGAACAACAAAACTCCAGTGTTTCAGTCTGAACAGAATCCTGTGTGATTGGTTATAGCGCAATAGTGTAAAACACATCAAAAGAAATATGATGGGACAAATAAGCCCTAATATTAATTAGATAATAATACTAGCCTAATAATAATAATAATTACAATAATAATCTTGATATCATCAAAGGCATCAGCCACAGGTGTTATCTTTGATTGTCATCGATACACAATACTATAGACTATTGGCACAACCCTAAAGCCAAATAACAAGTAAAGTAGTCATCAGTGCCATGTTTGTTACATCAGCATCTTGTAGATCTCAAATCAAACAATTTGCATAAATTATTTCTCCACCACCTGTGCTGCGCAACTATATATATCATACTATGGTAGTTAATCAGTCAGTTGAAATGAGAATTATTATAAGCAGAACTGACTAACATTAATGAATGTGACCACACAAAATGTTATATATAACAAAATATAATATGTTTGTCAAAAGACAAAAACTATAAAACTGTAAAAACGAGGACTGACTGTGGAACAAAGGTTTGAATGCTATGCTGTATTGAGCGGCTGTTATACACTCTTCCTTGGATTGCCTTTATGCATAGCTTTACTCATTAATCGAGCCGTTTATTCAGAAGAGCTGAATCTGAATGCATTCCAGCATACCAGTCTCTCTCCTCACGCGTGACTGGGCAGAATACACAACAGAGGGGTCGTCCCCTGTGGCGGCGGTGCTGCAAACGTGTGTCCAACGGTCTATAGCGGTTTAAATATTTAGAGGAAAATAAGTGTTCTTGTAGCTGAGCTCCACCTTGTGTGCAGCAAACTATTCAACCGAAGACTCTCAAGGTCCGTGAGCCATTATTGATGTTAGAGATTGATAGATGGACGTTGGATTATGGAGAATGAGTTCTCATCCCATCAGTGCCTGAGCTGCATCAAGTCATGCACTGGGGAATCTGGGCTCATGGTGAGAAATCCAATATGTTAGATCTCTCTCCATGGTCACGTGAATGATGATTAACACTGGACATAACTCTGACAGATCGCTTATCCCAGTCAACCAGGCTGCAGCTCAAGTGGGACTGGGCGAGGGTCAGCAGACTGCTGCGGAAAGCAGGAACTGAATAGTATAGACCTGTCTTGTGATAATACACCTGTCAGTGCTGCTACAGTGGCTACAGATTTTTCAGGCGTCTTAGAGAAGATAACACTCATTGCATTCGTTTGCTCAACAAATATGATGTATCTATGGTGAATGTTAGTTTGCATGTATCATTGTGTCATATTGAAATCCAGTAGGACTTTCTGCAAAGGTTCACTCAGAGTTAAAGACATAATGTTGCAGTAATGTAATAGAATAGGACATTTATTAAATGTTCACAACCAAGAAAAACGTTCTTCTTTTTTTCAGTTTTAATTGTTAAAACGTTTATTTATTTACTTACTTACTTGCTTACTCACTTACATACAAATGGATGTTTTGAATGTTCCAGAACTTTTGGACATAACATTTTTATAACTTTTTATTGACACAAAATTGCAAACAATACAGTGACCATCCACAATATAATTGCTGCCTTGGTTTGGTTCAGTTTTGATTTGACATTAATTGAAAACATTTTTCCCCCAAAGACAAAAACATGCAAACAAGTCATACAAGTCAATATATTTTCTTTAGATGTAGGCCTTTTATTTAAGCTTATTATTTTTGGCTTATTACAACTTAATTTCACCATAAACAAAAGCTTAGTTATATGAAAGTAGAATTTTATCTTAAGATAAAACTAAAAACATTTTGTTAATCAATGTTTCATTTAGTATTATTAAAGACTTCAGTAGACCTTAAAGGGGTCATATGATGCGATTTCAATTTTTGAATTGGTAACAAGCCTGTGTTGCATAGAAGATCTGTAAAGTTGCAAAGACTAAAGTCTCAAATCCAAAGAGATATTCTTCATAAAAGTTAAGAGTCAGCCACGCCTACCTAAAACACGCCCCCACATGTCTACGTCACAATGTGGGAAGATTTGCATAACGCCGCCCAAATGTTCATGCAAAGAAAGAAGGTGTAACTTTTATTCTCGCTGTAGTATTGTTGCTGCTGCCATGTCATGAAGGCGCTGTGTGTTTCGTTGCGAAAGCGAAACTACTTTGTTTGGCATTCCAAAAATGGACACCACTAGAAATCAGTGGTTAAATTGTATTTAAAAACACTGTTCCAGAACACTTCAACCCAAATATCAGATGTGTGCAGCACATTTTATGGAGGATCATTTTTCCTGATCCTGGTAGAGTAGACTACATGCCGGCTGTTCTGACGCACAATTGTAAGTACGTTTGTTATATTTAAAGAGTTGTTTATATTTTATATTTTTATATTTTAGCGAGTATTTTTGTGCAGTGTAGAGTAGGGCTTGTTGTTTTTCATTTCTCCGATCACAAATGTAGACATGGTTTTATGTTTGCGCGATGCAACGCAACGCATAAAAAAGACCGTATAAGTCATTATAATATCCGTAATTATGTCCCCACTGATGCAACAAATGCCTCGTTTATAATGGGTTTTCATGTTTTTGAATCATCGCTCCGGCCGGACACGGCATCACAGTATGGTAAGGGGCGTAACATTTCCATCACACGCTTGAGGTATTCAATCACAATGCACTGGATAGCTGGCAATCACAGCACACCGTTTGCTTCAGACCGATGAGCTTTGTAAAAATCGACGCGTTTCAGAAAGGCGGGGCATAAGAGGAGAAACATTTGTACCGTATGTGGGAAAATACTGGTTTTTTAACCTGAACCACCTCAACACATTTCTTACACCAAATCACAAATAATGTTCTTTTTTAGCAACTCATAGACCCCTTTAAATGCTTGTGATTGTAACTTTTAAAGAAGAAGAATATTTTCATCATAATTACAGTATATACCAATAATAATAATAATAATAAAAACCACAATATTTTCTGCAGTCAGTAAAGATAGACAGTATGGTGTAAAGCAAAAATAAACACTTTAAACACATTTTAAATATTTTATTCATGTCTTTTTTCCTTTTTTGAGGAGTGTTATTTGCTTTCAAAAAAACTGAACAAAACAGGTTTAAAACTTGAAACCATGATTTTCGATTAGACCAATATATAAAGGCACCTTAAATAAATGACTTTTCATTTTTATTTTCATTCAACACACCATACGCCACTTGTATGTTGAAATGAACACTAAATAGACAGACATCACTTTTAATATGCATGACTTTTATGAACTATTCATTCAGAAGAGGGTGAGAAACATTGTTTTTGAGACTTTGTGTCCTTGTTTATGATCAAATATCACACTGTCTCTGTCACATCAGAAAACTGAACATTCTGAACAAGACAAACCACATGCTGACCTTCAGTAACCTCTAGAGAGCAAAGAAAGCATCTCAGTCCCTAACAGAATTACAGTTGAAGAAGAAAGAAGAGCGGGTGAGCTTTTGTTTTGAGGGAAATCCTCTTACTCTGGCAGTGCTGTCAGCAGAAACACTGTGTGTGTGGTCCAAACTAAATGCTCATCTGGACCCAGTATGGGATTTTCCATACAACCCCATTTTTAATCTTGTTTTAGCAGTCAAAACAAGTTCAAAAAGAGTTTGTGTCATACTCCTGAAATAACTTGCGATACTTAGTATGCAGGACGAGTTGTAAGATGTAGTGTGACTGTCTGTTTTTCCAGAAACACTAACAATTAAAATCAAAGCTTATAGTGCATAAAAACACAAACATAGGTAATATAGTTATATGGTTATAGTATTTTGTCATAGTATAGTTTGGTTATAGTGTGTAGTATTTGAGTGTCTGTAAACACTGTGACAGTAGCCGTGAGAAATTCTCACTAAATGTAATTTAGCAGTGATCCTAGAGTGCCAAATGCACTGTGGGGTGGCATCAAAGCATGGTGGGTAATGGGGCATAAAACTGATTATCACTCTGAGGGAGTTATTAAGATCCACAGTTGATGGTTCCCATGTAGATGTATCAGCTCACATTAAGTAAAACTATTCTCACAGGCATTACACAGCAAAATAATACATTTGTTGCTTGACCTTTAGCTCTCAGTTGCATCTGAACTAGATAAGACAAAATATATATTAAAACTTACATACACAAGCATAACAAAGCAGCCCATTCATTCAAATATCTTTAACTGCATTCCTCTCCTGAATTGCATTGGATAGTTCACCCTAAAATGAAAATTCTGTTATCATTTACTCACTATCAAGTTGTTCTAAACCTGTATTTCTATATTTCTGTATTTCTAAACCTGAGTTTCTTTCTTCTGAGCACAAAACAAGGTATTTTGAAAAATGTTGGTAAACAAACATTTGCTGGTAGCCATTGACTTCCATATTTTAGTATTTTTTGGCTGTTCAAAAAATGGCTGTTTCAAATGTCCTTTTGAGCTTTCAATTGATCAAAGAATCCTGAAAAAAGATCAATAACTTGGAATGTTTATTCAGCATCAAATCAGCATATTAGAATGATGTGACACTGAAGACTGGGGTAATGATGCTGAAAATTCAGCTTTGCATCACGGTAATAAATTACTATTTAAAATATATGCAAATAGAAAACAGTTCTTTTAAATTGCCTTGGTGAGCATGTACTGTAAGTCTTCTTTAAAAAACACTAAGAAACTAAGAGACTCCAAACTTTTTAGCAGTAGTGTGTGTGTGTATTATATTGTATATTTCATCACTGCATCTTGTAAACACAATAATTCTGACAAGACTTGAAGGCAGTGTAAGGAGCTGTTCAAAATGCATTTTTGCATTCAGTTCAGCTTTTAAAAAAATTTGTCTTGAGACCTTGTGATTTTCTGTGCGTCTTGCATATTTATGTATGTGTGAATGGCAAAGTCATCCAGTTTGACACCTTTAGAACATTTTTATGTTCAGCAAGGTTGACCTGGACATGAACTTCGTACAACTGTATATTTCTGGGGGGTGGGGGGGGCTTGAAAAATCCCAGCAGAGTTATACTATTTGGTGTTCAAACTTTCCACCTGTTTAAGACAAAACACGGAGAAGCTGCCTTCTAGGACCTATCTCAGAGGTTGAATGTAGTAATAAATAATTCTGTAGCAACAGGCTGCGGTGGGCGAGATATTCCATTTTTCTTTATCCCATGAACAGCATTCGGCTAATCTCTAGGTGCACATCCTTCCCCCTTTGAAGTTTCAGTTAAAAGTGCTTCAATCAAGCACAGTGCCAAAGAGAGTTACAGAACAGCACGATAATCTGTCAGCGGAGGGAAATTCTTTCATACCCAAAATAGAAATTTCAAACAGTTTTAATGTTTTTTTTAAATAGGATTCTAGAGCACACTCCAATTAATCCCCCTACACCAGTGACCTCAGGATTGGATTTGTTCTCAGACTGGCCAGGGTTCCTCAGGGAGGAGAGAGTTGCCTTTATTATATCTTGAGCTGCAACCAAAAGAACCCACCAAATGTTGTTTCAAGAATCCCTGCCAAAGTCAACCTGTTTTCCAAACTCAGATAGTTGTTTCAAGTCATTTAGAAACATGTTTTGGTTTTATTGCTCACATCTAGAAGGTAGTGATAGGCAGAATAGAAAAGGGCCCAATATAAAGCCATTGTTTCTGAATGTAATAGGGCCTGGTGCAGCCATTTCCTCCATTACAGACAAATTGATTTAGCGTATTAGAGGCAAGGAGACAACACCAAAGCCATCTTGTACACTTTTCGACCAACAAATAACATACAAATGGAAGCTAGGATAACAAAAATGAAAGTAGCTGGGATAAATATGATAGCTGGGATGTGGCCTTTAAAGGGATAGTTCACTCAAAAATGAAGATTCTTTCATCATTTATGCTACTGTCCTTTTATCTTTCCAAAACTGTATGACTTATTTTTTTCTGCAGAACACAGAAATCTATTATGAAAAATGGTTCAACTGTTTTCACCCATTTAATGAAAGTCAGTGGGGTCCAAAACAACACTGGCCCCCACTGACTTTCACTGTATTGAAAAGGAAAATATATTTTATCTTCTAAAGAATACCGAAAGTCATACAGGTTTGGTATAATATTTTATTTTTGGGTGAACTATACTTATGAGTAGTTCATTAGTATTACTCAGCAAATCCAAATGTTAAATGCACAGTAATGTTGTAGGAGTGTTTTAATAGCCTATAGCTTGTGACCCAACTTTATCTTTGTCAAACAACACTAATTTGCTTTTCACTTGATGCTAAGACACTATGTCATCAGCCTTGCTAGTGCTTTGATGCAAGTTCTGTTAATGAAGTAGGTCATTGTGCTGAAGTCTGCAGTTTTCTTGCTTACCTGTGAACGTCAATGTAAAGACTTCAGAATTAGCATTCACGCTGTGTAAGAAAGCACACTAACAATTGCTATCACACACCACCCCTTCATCCTGATAGACTCAGATAAATAAACTGAGGACAGAGCTGTTTTTCTGCCTTGGCGCTCAGATATTGAATTGTATTAAATATGCACATATTCTTCTGCAAACAGACCAGGCTTGAAAGTTGTCTGATGCAAAGGTCTGCAATGAATTCTCAAGGTCATAGAAAACAGGCTGTATTGACTGGATAGTGTTTCAGTGATAGCAGCACAGTGACTGCTGTATATGTGTGTCAGAGCAGAGCATATGTGTTACAATGAGACTAAAGTACTCGTGATGCATTTATCCCAATGCACAAGGTAAGCTACAGTCATTAAAGGGAGATTTCTGCAGCATATAAAATCAGAAGCCTCCCTTGTCCAAGCAGCATTATTCATACCAGTTAAAACTGCATTTACTGCATTTTGCACTGTCATACCTCTCTAGATGGCCGTCTCCTCAGTAACTGCGTAATTACAGTAACTAACTGATAGTCGTCTGATGGTTAATTCACCCAAAAACGAAGATTCTGTCATCCTCATGTTGTTTCAACACAAAAGAAGATATTTTGAAAAATGATTATGCTGCTAATTTCCATACAGTGAACTTATGTGTTGTAACCAATTACAACAGCCCAGCTTTGAGTAAAGCAGCTTACAAACTTTGCAGAACCTTTTTATTTTGTATTCCGCTGAAGAGAGAATGTCATACAGGTTGGAGAACAACATGATGAATATGGTGACAGAATTTTCATTTTTGGGTGAACTATCCCAAACTCATTGCATGGTGGATTTTTATTTTTTTTACATTTTCTGTATAACAGCAAACACAGATTTGGCATTTGACTCTCTGTCCTTATGTAACACCAGGTAGCGTCTGTTTTCAGAAAACTTCTGTCTGTTCTGTATCAGAATCACACCATGTCCATTAGCATAGACAGAACTGCTCTTTGTGTTATTAGCTTGTTAAAGTTACACACACACACACACGCCAGTAAGGGAACTGTTTTTGATTTGTAACTGCTCTTTAATCAAATTTTGCTTAATAAAAAAATAATCTGACAGCTATGTATGAGACTCAAGAGTTCATGTAAAGTCACAGGACTGGTGTTATTACTTCAGAGCACATATACCACATGACAGACTCCAGATGCTCTATACTTATTTCCTAATTTCACTAATGAAGTCAATATGTCTAAATGATAAACTAAGGCCCTTCTGATGTAATTTAGTTTCCGATGATCTTCACAGAACCTTCAGTTCACTAAAATGCTGATGATGTTCTTCTTCTGTTGTCAAAGTCAGCCGTGTTTGTGTCACAGCAGTAATCCAGGTGGCATTGTTGCCTGTCATCCTGTCTAACATAGTAGACAGCTCAAGACATGAGCAACTCACATTTACAGCCTCTGCTTCTTGTGACAAATTTAGGTTGGTAGCAACTGAGAGGGAAAACTGGATTGACCGTGTCAGTTGATTACAAGCCACCATTGCTATTGTCTGCAGTCATTTCAACATCTTAAAACCAAGTGAACGTGTCTTTGTGTGGTCATATTGAACAGAGTTTGCCTTGTTTTACGAAAGGAATGGATGATAACTGACAAATGGAATGCTGATAACATTTTCACAGTGTATTTAGTGAACTAATGTAGCAAATATCCTCCATATCAACCTCACATCAGAACAATCCTAAAAGGCAACTACATAGTTTTCAAATTCCTGACAGTTTTCCATTTTGCTAACTTTAAAAAAAGGATATTGTTCAAATTGCTGACAGTTTTAATGGGAAAATATTTTGGTCTGGATGGAGTTTCATGTGATGAAACTTAACAATAGTGCAATTTGATGTATGCTAGACAGCATTTAGAACAATCATTGAAATTTCTATTCAATAAATAAAAAAGGGGGGGGGGGGGGGGGGCCCGGTCACACTTAAGATTGGGGACCAGTTCTTAGTATTAACTAACTATTAACTATGACTTTTGCCTCAATAAACTCCTAATTTGCGACTTATTAATAGTTAGTAAGGTATAGTTGTTAAGTTTAGGTATGGGATTAAGGGATGAAAAATATGGTCATGTAGAATAAGGCATTAACATGTGTTTTATAAGAACTAATATACACC
This sequence comes from Sinocyclocheilus anophthalmus, assembly GCA_018155175.1. NCBI lineage: Eukaryota > Metazoa > Chordata > Actinopteri > Cypriniformes > Cyprinidae > Sinocyclocheilus > Sinocyclocheilus anophthalmus. The sequence goes on along the minus strand of JADLZN010000755.1, from coordinate 36,421 downwards.
CAATATGCTAGTAATATGCAACTAGCAATAACCAACTAGTTAATAGTGAGAATTGGTCCCTAAAATAAAGTGTTACCGAACAGCAATGAGTAAAATCATTACCTCAGTTTTCAAGTGGATGGGAACTGTGCCAATTGGCAGATATCAGAAGGAAGACACAGGGTTACTGGGTTGTTGTGCAAATCGCAGCCTCTGAAGAATGTTGGTTCCTGCACTCACAGACCCTTTAATGGACTGAGAGCAGTAAAGACGCAACCATCAGTGTCAGGGTTCTGTCACTTCGGTCTAGTGTATTCTTGGTTTTGTGACAGAGCCCTGACACTCCTGTTTGTCATGTCGTGTTTTTATGTGAGTGTGCGGCTTCGAGTGTGCTCGAGCCGGGCGCTCTCGTCTGCGTGTACTGTTTCATGTTGGAGCGTGGTGTTAAGATCGGCATCATGTTGAGTTTTGGTTTCGTGTCGGGGTCCGGACACTCGCGCTCCATGTTCTGTCTGTTGTGGAAGCGTGCGGTCTCGAGTTCGCCCGGCCATGCGCTCTTCTGTCCACGTGTCTTGTGTTTTGTGAAGCACGTGGTTTGTTCAGCCGCGTGCTTTTCTTGCTGTCATGTGTGAACACGCGGCTTATGAGTTTCTCATTAGCTGCGTGTTCATGTCTCTTGTTCTAGCACATGGCTTGAGATTTGTTTTGCTGGCCATGTGCTTGTGTTTTGTTTTGTGTGAGCACATGACTTTTTGTCTTTGATTCGGTGTGCCATGAGCTCATGTCAATTGTCTTGACCCCTCACATCTTGTTACCTGATTATTAGTTAATTTGCCCCACATGTGCTCCCTCGTTACCCTCCTCATTTGATCTCCATTTATTCTCCTTGTGTCAGCGTGCGTGCGTCGTCATCGTCAATCCCTGATGTGTCAGACCTTGCCTATGCCTGCCTGCCTGCCCGCTGTTTTTCACCACCGGGGTAGTTTTTGTTGTTTGTTTTGTTTTATTTTAAAATAAAGAAACCCATTCTTCTGCAATACTGAGTCCTCACTCCATCCTCTACCCAAACCCTGAAAGTACGAACTGACCAAGATGAGGACTCAGCGGAAGAAGGGTTTGCGCCATCCACCAGCCTCCACTCTCTTCAGCCCCCACTACCAGCGCATGCTCCAATTGAGGACCTTGAGCTCCCTCCGTCAACGGGGGCTGAGTGAGGAGGTTTTTTGGCCCTGGAGTCAGAGGGCGGAGAGGGGTGGTTGTTTTCTTTTTTTTTTTTTTTTTTTTTTTTTTTTTTTTTTTTTATTTTTTTTTTTTTTAGGGTTTAATGAGCGGACCTCAAGGACCTCTTCTGCTACACCCTGGATGAGCCCCTCAATTGGTGGATGATGAGAGGGTTGGACCACCTGTCGTTTGAGGGGTTCATCGAATTCCTAGCCCAACAGGGGAATCCTCTGGCTGAAGAGGCTATAGCGCACCCAGAGACGGCCGAAGAGGCTGCAGCGCCCCCAGCGTCTGCTGAGGAATCTGCAGCACCCCCAGAGGTGGCCGATGAGGTGGCAGTGCCCCGCTCTCGGAGACGGAGGAGGAGGAGGAATGGGTACGCCTCACCAACCCTAGAGGCAGCTGGAGAGGCTGCTATGCCCCTAGAGGTGACCGATGAGGCTCCCCGTGTGGCGGCCGAGGAGGCCGCAATGCCCCAGAGGGTGGCTGATGAGGCTGCAGCGGCCCCGGAAGCGGCCGAAGAAGCTGCAGAGCCCCCAGTGATGGCCGGAGAGGCTGCAACGGTCCCAGTGACGGTCGAAGAGGCGGCTGCGCCCCAAGAGGTGACCGATGAAGTGGCAGTGCCCCGCTCTCAGAGACGGAGGAGGAGGAAAAGGGCTTCCTCCATCCCACATGGCATGGAGGCCATAAAGGAGCCGATGGTTGCTGGCCTGGAGCAGTCCAGAGACGCACAGGATCCTTGCCTGACGCGCCGCCAAGCGCCTTGCCCCTGCGGACCGCCCGGCTCCTTGCCCGCCGGCCCCGCCCACGTCCTTGGCCTGCCGGCGCGCCAAGCCTACTTGCCCTGCCGGCCCCGGCCCGGGCTCTTCCCGCACAGGCTCCGTGCCCTGCCGCGCCCGCCCAGGCTCCTTGCCCTGCCGGCCCCGCCCAAGCTCCTTGCTCCGCCCAGGCTCCTTGCCCTGCCGGCCCCGCCCAGGCTCCCTCCGGCTCCGCCCTGGTGGCCTACTGGTGTTCTTGTTAGGCCGGAGCCTCCCTGGTCTGTTTCCCCGGTCCCGCCCTGGCTCCCCGGGGTTCCTGGTCTGCCTGAGCCTCCCTGGTTCCTGGTTCTTGTTAGGCCGGGGCCTCCCTGGTCTGTTCCTCCGGTCCCGTCCTGGCTCCCCGAGATTCCTGGGCTGCCTGAGCCTCCATGGCTCAACCCTCCCGCCCCTCCCTGGTTCCTGTTATGACTTTCTGGGTTGTACTGCTGGCTCTGGCTTGGTTCCCCTCCCTCCCTCCCTCCCCTCTTTTTCCCAGTGTTTTGAGTTTTCCTGTCTTGTGTTTCCTGTTATGTAGCGGTCTTGTGTTGTCATGGTTGTTCTGTCATGTTCCTGTCTTGTTTTGTTGTGCCTCGTTAGGGACGCCAAGTGGCGTCCCTTTTGAGGGGGACTAGTGTCAGGGTTCTGTCACTTCGGACTAGCTTATTCATGGTTTTGTGACAGAGCCCTGACACTCGCGTAATGTCATTGTTTTCATGTGAGCGTGCGGCTTCGAGTGTGATCGAGCCGTGCGCTCTCGTTATGCGTGTACTGTTTTATGTTGGAGCGTGGTGTTCAGATCCCGGCACTCATGTCTTGAGTTTCGGTCGTGTCGGGGTCCGGACACTCGCGCTCCATGTTCTGTCTGTGGTGGGAGCGTGCGGTCTCGAGTTCGCACGGCCGTGCGCTCTTCTGTCCACGTGAGTTGTGTTTTGTGAAGCACGCGGTTTGTGTTCAGCAGCGTGCTTTTCTTGTTTATCTGTGTGAACACGCGGCTTATGAGTTTTATCATTAGCTGCGTGTTCGTGTCTTTTTGTTCTAGCACATGGCTTGTGATTTTTTTTGTTTTGCTGGCCATGTGCTTGTGTTTGGTTTTGTGTGAGCACATGGCTTTTTGTCTTCGATTCGGTGTGCCATGTGCTCATGTCAACACCAGTGTATCTACGCACCCCCTCCCATCTTGTTACCTGATTATTGGTTAATTTTCCCCAAATGTGCTCCCTCGTTACCCTCCTCATGTGCTCTCCATTTATTCTCCTTGTGTTTGCAGTCGTGCGTGAGTCGTCATCGTCAATCCCTGGATGTGTCCCGATCCTTGCCTTGCCTTGCCTTGCCTTGCCAGCCTGTTTTTTTTCCCCCACGGGGTAGCTTCTGTTGTTTGTTTTGTTTTATTTTAAAAATAAAGCCCATTTTCCGCAATACTGACTCCTCGCTCCATCCCTCTACCAGACCCTGACAATCAGTGTCTCTAAATCTCCTAACTGAGCTGCACTGCGTGCAGTGGGTCTGCTCGAGTTCACTCGGAGACTAAGAAAAAATTATCAAATCTTTTTTAAAACTTCTGTATGAAATTCTTTCTTCTATTGAACATAAAACGCAATATTTGAAACACTGTAGCCAGTGACCAAAGTCAATGGCTACCAGCAACTGTTTGGTTAGCTTGGTTAGCCACATCCTCTTTTAATGTTCAACAGAAGAAAAACCCATACAGGTTTAAAACAACTTGAGGGTGAGTAAATAATTACAAAATTTTCATTTTTGGGTGAACGATGCCTTTAACTTAACCATGATTGATATCTCATGTACAGCAGTTTGTTAATGGGATGTGTGCCGTTACTTTTCTAAGCAATCAAACTAAAAAACATGACAAAACAAACTTAGAGGTGGGCGCCCTTGTGAAAAAGAAGTGTGCTTTACTGTGTTGAATATGCACTTCTAGTGTACTTGTAGAGTATACAGTACTTTCATAACTATGTTTCACAACACACTTATTGTAAGTACACTTTTAAATACATGTCACATGAAAAGTTTTACCTTAAAGTATGTTACATTTCTAATTACAATTATTACAAAATGACTAGTTCTATAAGGTACATTTTCATTTATTAGAAGTTAACATTCAACTGAATTTGAGTGTCTCAAAATGATTACTTTTAGTTCATATGGAAGTATTTTTTAAAGTATATTATTTCCATAAATACCTTGTTTTTTTTTTTTTTTTTTTTTTTTTTTTTTTTTTTTTTTTTTTGTCCAAAAGCTACTGCTAAACGTGTATTGCTTTTTCAAAAGGGGGACCTTGACTTGGTTCACTCAATATCTTAACAAACTTAGCATAAATAAGCACCATGGATACATTTCTTCTGTTTGAAGTATACTTTCAGCAAGATGTGACAAGTTGGTCTGTTTTGGGGTCAAAAGTTAAATGATGATTGTAAGGCTTGGGGTAAGAACCTGTGCTTAGCTATAATATCTAACACAGCTGTTCACAGAAAGGAATTAATAAATGTATCGTAAAAGCCCTATACAGGCTTAGTGACAGTAAACAAAATAATTGCGTTTTAGTAGTTACCAAACTATTAACAATGAATGTTTTTTGGTTGTTGCAAAACACTCCCCCGTGGGCAAAAACCTGACAGTTAGACAGGTTTGGAAGAAACATTGCTTTGTAAAACTCGATCTCCAGCTTGCTTTGAACTCAATTTGATTAATGTAACTATTACATCATGGAAAGAAGTGTGTTTTACCCACAGTGCCATGCACAGGTCATGCATCCTGTTTTTCTGAATGTGGAGAATGTGGCTTTTCAGAATATATAACGTGCATGGATGGCATGAGGATATACTTTCACATAACTCGGTTTAATTATGCGCGGTTACATTTTTGGACAAAAATAGCATTGCAACTTATACATTTAGGCCATAATAAAAATATTTAAATGCATTGAAAATCAGAGGGCACACAGACTATGTTAGAAAGTTTATGTGAATATGAGTAGCTCACAGAGCTTGAGCTTTGAGGCTTGGACGGCTCTCCTCGCTGTCCACAACAGCCTTCTGTGGTGTTAAAGAATAAAAATACCACTGAACTCAAATCCCTTTCAGAATTCTTGTATCCGGCATGTGTTTGATTTAACCACAGTGGAAGGATATTCACTATAATATTTACATGTTTTTGGTTACTTTCTATGTCTTTCTTTGCCTTTCTTAGAAACGCTTGGAAGTTTTGACCACAGGCTGCATTGCACAGCATTCCCAACTCTTAGATCCTAGATTAAATCCCTGGCAAGGATATTGAAATCACTTCATAAAAATCATGTTATGAGAATGTTTTCTGAAGTTCTGAATGAATAAAAATACATCATGTGAGACCCACACAATGATCTGTGCAGTATAATCTATGTAATTGACATTGTTTTGGTCGAAATGGCTTGTTGCCTGGAGATGTTGTCATTATGAATGATCAGATGTGATAAAGAGAGAGAAAGACTTTTCTCAGGGTCACACTCTTCTAACAAACATAAAAAACTGACAAATAGTCTCTCAACTCTGGAGAAACCAGTCTTAATAAGCAAACACATTAAAAGCCATGCTAAGTAAAAAAAAAAAAAAAAAGGTGAGATTGATAAGAATAAGTACATGTAAATGGAACATGTTTATGGGTAGAAAGCACAATGACGAAATAATGTAAATATATTGCACTAGCATATAGATAGATTCAAAGCTTACAGCATGGACTAAATGCAACAAAATTGTAATTGTATTTTAATCAGGTGTTTAATTTAAAAAGCCCTCCCAACACATTATTTAATTTTTTTAATTCATTTTATAACACAACCTCATAAAGGGACAGAACAGTGGCTAGATTGAGATCCAATGGATATAAATAACAAGAGCATGAGCACAATACACACTCACATAAACACTGGTGTTGCTTAAAGAGAAACAATAGATGCTTTTATTTGCATGGCCTAATGTCACCTCTACATTTAAGCACCACAGGGTCTTATACCACTGTATACACAGAGATAAAGTATCTGTTTCAAAACAGTAGTTACAAGGTTCTATTAACAAGTCAAGTAAATAAATCCATCTTCTTGTTTATTAATGAACCCAGCCTGTGGGGATATTTCTTCAAAATGGTCACGTTGCTTCTTGGTGAAAGGTTAAAGCTCTACCGCGTTTGAAAATAAAGTACCACCATCACTAATCCTTACCCTATACCTAACTAATAGTGCTAATAAAAGCTCTTTGATCAAGTGTTGTGATTGTGTTTCACTGGACTCATATGTACAGTACCGGAGCACTCTATATTGCAAGTTCAGTGTTGTACCAGGTGGGCTTCCAAGCAAGTTTACTACATCAGAAAGGCCATATATGTGGAGCTAGTTATGTGATGCAAACGTTAAAATATGTTAGTTTAGAAATCATGCGTTTTGGTAAAAGTGATTTGAGGTTCTAACATAGTATTGTGCAAGGAACCATTTGATAATAAAGCTTTATTAATAATCTAATTAATAATGCATTTAAGATTTGTGTCAAAAGGAACAAAATTTGTTGGTGTTTTACTGCCACTAGTGTTAATTTCAGCTGGAAACTACAGTGAAATGTATAGATAGTAGAGGTCTGCACGTACTTTAAACTGAGAGAGAGAGAGAGAGAGAGAGAGAGAGCTGAAAGTTGCGAGTGTGAACCTGCGTCTGCGCATCTCTCTTTACAAGCAATGAGGCTTAGTTACTTCAAAAACAGCAATTTTACCACCTCATTGCAGAGAAATATAACGTTGCGAGTCAGTAGCCTGTCGAAGCTATTTTACTAATAAAAGTTTTCGTGCTGTGTTGTCATGTGCAATAATGTGTGTGCGTGCATCTATGAAAGCAGCGTAGGCTACTGCATATACACTCTAAAAAATGCTGGGTTAAATATAACCCAGCGCTGGGTTAAAAAGGGACAAACCCAGCTATTGGGTTGTTTTGACCCAGCGGTTGGTTTGTTTTGACCCAGCGGTTGGGTTAAAACAACCCAATAGCTGGGTTTGTACCTTTTTTTAACCCAGCATTTTTTAAAGTGTAGTTTTAGTTTAGCTATAAACCAGAGCCCGACCCGAACCTGATGCTATTCATTAAACATTATCCCGAACCAAAACCCGAAAGTATTTTGGGACCCATCTGGGCTCGGGTCGGGCACAAACTACCACGGGGTTAGTTGTAACACTTGGTTTTAATATTTCCACACATGCTAGCATAACAAAATTGATGGTATTTACTAGTTGCCATATAAAAACTATATACAGATAACATTTTAAACTGTCATATGGTCATGTTACAACGTGCCCCTCAGATGTTACAATGTACCCCACCTACGGGGCATGTTGTCACATTTCACTTCCATTCTTTTGAGGTAAATAAAGAAAAACGTATACACTGTAATTATGAAACAAAGCGGATAGTTGTTCTAGACAGTGTAAATTGCAATTATACCAACTCTGAACCCCATGTGGATTTACTCAAACTGAGAAAGTCAAAAAGTGTTAGGTTGTGCCCTGCTCTCCTCTACTAAAAAAGGCCCTTAGACGCTTACAACTTTTAAAACGTCAGGAACACCATAACAGAAAAGCTGCTGTTTTTCCTATATTAGTGGCATGCAGCTGCTTGTTAGCACCAAGCGACCTTGTATGACCTCCGTTATGATGATAGTAGAATACAAAGCAGATGGAATGCAACATACAAATCACTATATATTTCACTGTAACACTTTTATTGGTAATAACATTCAACATACAGTATGACCTTAGTCTGGAGGAGGGGCTCCATTTTCTTTTGTAGACATTTGCATCATGAGAATTAGACTGATGAGAGCAATATACATTAAATAGATTTCCTGAAATCAAATATTCAATATCTTATTAGGAATATATAAACATATTAATTTGCCACTCACTACACACTCAAATAACCCATGCATCAGTGTGTATATTAGAGTCTTGGGTGGCCTTTTTTTTGTTTAGTTTTTTTAAATCATGGCGTCCCAATCTTTTTATTAAATACTTTGCTTGAAAGGAGTTCTTGTGCTGCATTTCTTTAAAACAAAAGCCACTTGATTTGCTGTTTTGCTATCTATTGCAGTGACATATTCATACGTTTTAAGCACGCTTTAATTGTCTACTAACTTCTGTGGCTATTGTAAATTTAGTATGGAAGACTGATAGAATGAGAGACATCCTAAAACATCATAACGCCTGCAGAATAAACCCTGCATGCTTCTCAACCCCTCATGCTATTATTAGTAAGTATTGATGAAGCTTTCAGGCCGGGGGAAAGGATTACTTCAGTGTTTTTTTGTACATACGATTTATAGATGCTTCAAGGGACTTGTAAACACTGATAGATGCAAACTCCATCACAGACAAGAAAATAAACATGTCTTTGGCTTCCTGGCACTAATGACTTGAGGTGGTGCACAGCAGGGCACTCTAAAATTAACCAGATGATCAGGAGGGGAGGGGAGCAGAGCTGAGGAAAAACGCCTCATCATCTCCTGAGACATTGAGAAGACGCCCTAGCACATCAGTATCATCTCCTCCGGTCGTTTAGTCAGATTCCTTGAAAACAACACAGAGGAGGCAGTTTTATGAAAGCAACCCATTGTCAGAATGGGAGATTTGGGTCTGATATCTGGGGCAGGACTCTGTTAGTCACGCTTAACCAACTATAGTATATAATTAAATAAATATAAGTCAGCAATTGACGCACTTATTGGCAAAAGTCAAACTGTTATTCTGTGGGTGTATAAAAGTAACAAAGAATGCTAATTTCTAGACATTTACACAACTTTTATGGAAGATTTCACATGGCTAACGTGCATTGTTTGGTTGAAGCTTACCTGTGATCAAACACAAAAGCAGTCATGGAAAAATGTGGAAAATAAAAGCTAAAACAGCTGCAAGGTACATTAACCTTCTATTGGTGTTTATCCCAGATTAAGTCAGATGTTAAAGAGTACGCCCTCCTTTGAAAGCCCCAGGACAAAATGATCCCACGTTTATAAGTAACTACTGTATAAGCACATAGTCTCAGTGGGTGGTGGATAGAAATATTTAAAGTATATTGTAGTTTCAAATTGTCATTGTTCTCAGACCTACAGGCTATAGTACAATATGCATGTGCACCTATATATAAACACAAACTCGCATACAGACACAAAATCTTTCAGTTTATATGAGAACAGCCATTTGAGAGAGTGTTGAGAATAGTTCTGGGTTATGAGAACAAGGTGACTTGCTTTTTGGGAAACTCTGAACAACTTCTGAACTAAAACTGTTTCTCTATCCATCTGCAGTCAGACACAATCTATTGAAATTTGTATTACGAGTTGCAACAAACAGGCTGTTATATATATATACTATATATATATATTATATCTATATAATATTATATATATATATATAGCTTATCTAATCTCTCTTATATATATATAGCTTAGTGCGAGGTACTATATATATAGATAGCTATAGATAGTCAAACCCAAAATGATTCAGACACCCATATTTTATTTATTTATTTTTTTACTAATGGTTCAGGACACTAACTACTTCATAATGAAGTGAGGAGCCAAATAAAGTGAACAGTGACATACCCAAAAATTCTTCATACAGTGGACTACCAGTAAAATTGATTTAAAATTATTCAGACACTTTGACCTGACCGTGTTTTGCGTAAGTATTTTTTTAATTGCTAATGCAAACTTTTTACACCACAGAATGAACTAAATTAAGCATTGCTTGGTAATTGGTTGAACTAAATTGGTATTATCTAATTGTGTACTTAAATTTAACAGCTGAATATTTTTTGGTTGATTGTAATCCATTACAATACCTTTCTATTAAAATGATATGATATTGTCAAGATGAATTTGTTCTTGTCATACAGTTCTTGTCATATTTTATTACCATTCTAAACTATAGCGAATAAACTGTGATATGATGTGAGAAATGCTGAAGGTGTCTGGTCGAATACATTTTTGGTTTTTCAGTATATCAACTCTCGCGCTCGTTTTTCAGTTCGGTCTCTCTTCATACGTTGCAAGCCTCTTACCAGCATCCGATCCTGGTGGCTGCAGTCTACTACCAACAACAAATCCTTACTCTCATCAAGCAAACTTAGAGAAGATGCAAGAACAGAATCGGGTGGTTACAAGAATATAAAGACTAAAATACAACAATAAGCTATCAGCATTGGCGAGGACAGCACCACGATGCGACACATGGTCACCACCGGGGACCGGTTGGACTCGTTGAGAAAAACAAAACTACGAAGATCATAAGAAATAGTATATAATGTTAATCAGACTTAAATATACATTTTGTAAAATAAAGACTTAAACGTAAAGAAAATATGGTGCGGGAAGCCACTAAAATCTAAAAAAGTAATTTGCTTATGTAAGCCTAGTACGAAAAGCCAAGTCAAACGGGCTTGGTTGTAGGGGTATGCGTTCTGGTGTAGTGTGCGCGTGTGGTTAAATGGCCGGGGATCAGGTGGGCCGGTGCATAGGAATACAAAAGCTTCAGTGTAAAGGGAAACTCAAGGGTCTGGTGGTGGTTTAAAGGCATGCATCAACCCTCATCTCACGCCATGTGCCAGATGGTGTCTTTTGGCTCTCCTGATAAATATTAATGGGATTTCTGGATTTAAACAACAGGCAGTTGGTAGACTGAGTGCAATCTGAATGACGGACTGAAAAAAGAAAAAAGATGAAAAAAAATTATCAATTGCTTAGGAACATAATAGCGAACCTCTCAAACATCTCAAAGAGTTGAGATATGATTCATACATGCAGATGTTGTGAATCTCTGTTCAAAGCTAAGAATGGGAAATTTGCCAACCGAAATAGTGACCTTTCTATCTCAGTTTGAAGTAACGCCCATAATTCCAAGCCAACTCCACTTGAGTCTCTATTCAGTGCCAAAACCAGTGACTGTGAAGCGAGTGCAGACATGGGACGTCTGATAAATGGTTTAATGATAAAGCACTGCTGCAACCCCTGCAGAGGTATACGAAACATACCAAGTAGTAGCTATGTTACCCTAAACCTGAAATAATAAATTAAAATGGTTTCTGACATCTGCTGTTCTTGCTTATCTCTTCTCTGATACTTAAAGCTGTAATGAAACCTCTCTTTGCATTGTGTTTTTAAGAAACTAATAAATCATTTCCAAGATATGTAGTTAGAACACCATGATAAATAAACTATGTTCATAAGACAAATATACAAACAATCTGAGAACACAGTTCTTTTCCATAAAATGGAAGTTTCAAATATCAGAATGCTATCACATGGCTTCAAAAGTCTTGCAAAATAGTGCATGAGTCATGGATATTTTTATGTTTTTCACCATCTTTTTGGAGCTTTACTATACTTTCATTGTATAGAGAAAAGCAGCATGAACTTTCTTCAGAACATCTCCTTTAGTGCTTTACAGGTTAGAACAGTTTGAGTAACCAAATTTTGAAAATGAGCAGCAGAAATTTCAGTTTTGGGTAAACAAAGTTCAAATAATGATCATCATACCTGCTAAAACACAAGGCCTTTGCCATTTGAATCACAGGGATCATCAGCTTTGCTCATTAGTTCATGTAACACACCAATACTATTGGCGATTCTAGACACAGTCCCTGCCTATATGTATATCAAAAATTTACCATTTATGATGTTTACTATGGGTCAAATCATGGAGCAGATGCTTAAATCTGAGTGTGGCATGTTTCCAATCAGATTTTAAGGGTGGCAGATTAGCCAGGCTCCCTTGTCAAGGCGAATCCCAAATTCAGTCCACAATGAAACCAGCCAACACTTTGGGGGACACCACTCAGTAAGATGCTGACAAAAGCCGGGGCGGGGAGATGCAGAGGGGTGGGAAAGATCAGGGCAGCTGGAGGATTGGTGGCACACAGAAGATCTCATTGTGTCCGACCTGATTATCCTTCACGGGAGACAGCTAGTTGACATCAGTTAGTCTGCAGCCAAAGAAGTGGAGAGTTAGTCATGATGCTGCTTGGTGAAAGAGTTTCTCTCTTATCATTCAAATAAAAGACACTTTCAAACTACAATGCTCTCTGCCTGGGCTGTTATCTCACGATAGACATGGTGGTCTTCATTAGTAAAAACGTTCTTTCTCTGTTGTCAATCTTCAAGAAGAAGGGTGAGTAGATTCATGAATTTATAGGTGATTATTCACCTTCAAACATAAATATTTCTGCTGGTTCTTAAGAATTGTGAAGTTTTTATATATTTTCTCTCCATTGTGAGTCTTGATTATTCTAGTTAATTTTTCTAGACTGGAGTACTGGTGTTAACAGATGTTGTAAAGGTATTGGCTACTCTAAGTTGTATTTATTAAAAGTTCTCCGTGTACCTGTATATTTAACTGGTGGCTTCTCTTTGCTTAAAATGTTGGGACTTTGAGAATGTGCAATGAAATGGTCTTAATGAATTTACAGACTCTATACTAATGTGTCCAAACAGATAAGAGATAATTATTTTTAGTGAAAAGAAAATAAGGTTTCAAGTCCATTACCATTGCTGTCACTTTGGCTTTTCATACCTGAGGTAACAAGGTCAGGAGCCACGTTCAGTTCAATCCTTAGCATGCACACTTAATTTCATTTTAACAGTATACCTTTATACTAGGGTACATTGTTTGTAAATGTTCGTTTTCATCTAGTACTCTTAAAATTAACCAAAGTAACGGAATGTTTCAGGTTAAATACAAGATAAGCTTCATAAAAACTTGTCTCAATTTTAAAATCAAACCCATAAAATGTGTTGACTGAAATCCACTTAAAAATGGAAGTCTGTTGTTGAATTGGTGAACATTCAACCCGATCTCACAACAAATATTTGACAAGGTGGCTAATTTTAACGAATTTGTGAAAAATGTTATGTATTTTACGTGGTGGCAAATTTGTAGGAATTCATACGAAGGACCACACCCAACCTCGCCCCTAAACTTAACCATTACAGAAAATTGTATGAGTGAGGTCTTACGAATTCGTACGAATTTGCCACCTCGAAAAATATGTACGAATTGGGAGGGAGATAGCGTTGTAATATTTGCTGTATATTGGAGTATAAAGTACACTGTTAATGTTTTTACGAACCGAGTTGTATTTAACATGGAACATTCCTTTAACTTGAATAATTTGCAAAAAGGACTCATACAGTGCATTTGCCTACCGTGTGTGTTTTGACTTTCTGTTGTACCACAATTCCTGTAGTCAGTGCCAGGACACCTGACACCCCCTATGGGGTGTACTATACAAGAAGCTTAAAAGTTGATACTGAGTGAAGAGTTAGAAATCTGCATAAATGGCTAAGAGACTGAGGAGAAGATCTCTGTTAAGGGAAAGTCCCCGTCATAAAACACTCATTAACTCCATTTTGCAATGCCTTTCAGAAGCATCAAAACTGTTGTTATCTCATGGCCAGTTGTTTAAGGCACTCAGGAGGTACGTAAGGAAGATGATAGGGGTACGAGTATGAGGCTTCTCACTGTTCCTTTGAGAGTGCCCCAGTCTAACGATAGGCCACCCTCAAGTGTCCCGTTTCTCCCTATTGTAAAGTTAAAAGTGAGTCTTAGTGCAAGTCAGACACGAAGGCCACTAAGGTAATTCATAGTGCTTTTATGTTTGCAATGCTTGCATGTTTTACGATTAATTTAGCCTATAATAGATATTTGAAAATGAAATCCAGTTTATCGGATTTTCTAGAAAATCTGCTAACAGGAACAAGTGCTGTATCATGAACCCAACCGCTGGGTCAAAACAACCCAATTGCTGGGTTTGTCCCTATTTTACCCAGCACTGGGTCGTATTTAACCCAGCATTTTTTAGAGTGTACTGAAATGTAGGTGCATTGTCCTTGTTTAGAGGATTTATATCAGCTCTTTCTATATAAAATTGAAGATACTGTTTTGTCAGATTTTAGTCCTCATTATCAGATGATTTACTGACGTATTAGAATATAAGAATATTTACATATGTATTTATCTATAGCTTCAAAGGTTCAGTTTTCTCACAAGGTTTTTTGCATGACGTAAGTGGTGTGACATAAATGACTTCAGCTGCTCCAAGCAAGTCTATCACCACAATCTGTAAGACCCGAAGTGACGGAGAGGATGGAAATGTTCCTGTCTCTATACTTCAAGGACAGGGCCTGTAGCTGAGCTTTGCCGTCACCTACTTCAGCATCTTTCACCTCTGTTTCCAGTGATTCTCCTTGAGCTTTGGGTGCGAGTTTCAGTAAAGTGTTGAATGTTTAGTTGGATGGAACAAACACTGTGATGCAGCGTCACTTTATACAGCCCAGACAGAAACCGGAGATTATCTATAGAAAGTGTTCCTTCACCTCTGTATCCCTGGCAGCAAAGGGATAGTTTAGCCTGGTGGAACCTGTAAGGTGATGAGGTATTTCACTGTTCCATATGAGTGCTCTTTACGTTGTCATTAAAGTGTATGAAGTAGCATTTTAAGTGTATTTGGTTCCTTTTGTCATTCAAAGCGATTTTAAGTACTTTTTATTCCATGGACAAGTAAGCTGAGGCTGTGACTTGCTAATGGTGACAACTCTTGAATTTTAGTTGTAAAAGATCTGGAAGGTGCTTTTACAGTAGGTTCAAACCCAGTCAGGCCAGAATCTCATCACTATTAAAAATAAAATGAGACTTTTTATCTAGTGGAGAACTACAATATAGAAAACAAAACTAAACAGATGGTTTAAGCTAAGTTTAAAAAATAACAGCATTTTAAACAATCATTTGAAAGGACAGTTTTAGAACACTTTCTTTTAGCTGTTATTTACTTGCCTTGTAAATTGATCACCATCCCAGACAGTATATCCATAAAGCATGCTGGGTAGTAGACACGATGATTCAGCATGAATGTTTTGTCAGTTTACAAAAAGACAATAGTCAGTTGAAGCATGAAGTTCTTTGGTGAAATGAAAATCTTAATCAATTCTGATAAACGGCTCAAACAACTCAAAATAAAGATTGTTTATGGGCATTTCTGGTTCCATGAAGAAACTTAAACATCCTTGGAACCTTTCCATTCCACAAAAGGTTCTGTAGTGAGCTTAAAAAGCAAAAAAAATGGTTCTTTTAAGAACTGTTCACTGAAATGTTCTTCAGGGAGCCCTTAATAGTTCCCCAAAAGGCATCACTGCTATAACTTCCTTTTGGAACCTTCATTTTAAGAGTAAAAAATCTAAATAGTTCATTAGAATCATGACAGTTTTGAAGAGCTGTTAATTTTTATTTTTTTTTTTTTTTTTTTTTTTTTTTTTTTTTTTTTTTTTTTTTTTTTTTTTTTTTTTTTTTTTTTTTTTTTTTTTTTTTTTTTTTTTTTTTTTTTTTTTTTTTAGATGCATCACACATACTTGGCTTAATCCAGATCGGATATTTGTATAAAACTGTTTGTGAAATCCAATAGAAGACATATTGTCTCAATGTGAAATTCACAATGTGAAATTTTAGCAAGAATGTTTTGCATCACAAGTTAGCTCTATCAGTCAAGCACCACACTTTTAGAAAGAAAATCATTAGCAACAGACTGTTATCTGTCGCTAATTATTGTCTAACTAGAGATAAATTGGTCCTTTTCCTAATACAGATTTATCTTTAAAGAGTGCATTACAAAGCATTACAAACCAATGGATCATCACAGAAATGAGCAACAGCAAAGCAGTCAAGCAATATGAAACACCTGTATATTTGTTCATTTAAAGGGATAGTTCACCCAAAAATGAAAATTCTGTCATTAATTACTCACCCTCATGTCGTTCCAAACCTGAAGACCTTCGTTCATCTTCGGAACACAAATTAAAATATTTTTGAGGACTTCCGAGAGCTCTTTGACCCTCCCATAGACAACAATGTAATTAACACGATCAAGGTCCAGAAACGTATAGGACATCGTTAAAATAATCCATGTGACAACAGGGTTCAACCGTAATTTTACGAGATTACTTTTTGTGTGCAAAGAAAACAAAAAAAAAGACTTTATTCAAAAATTCGTCTCCTCCGCGTCACCCTGGCACCATTTTGGAGAGAATCCATATGTAAACAACGTATGTACGCAGATACGTTGTTTACACTTTGATCTGAACGTAAACAATGTATCTGCGTACATACATTGCATACGTATGTGCTTTTGGGTGAATTATCCCTTAATTCCTACAATTCCTAATTCCTTAAGACCTACATCTACAAGGCTGCTCTGAATGGCTTTTGTATAGTTTACTCAGTACTGAAATATCAGTATTTATTATGCTTTTGTGTTTCAACCTCAAATACTTTTCCTCACATTCACACAGTCACACACACATTCAGAGTTGATGATCTGCATAGCCGGGTAGCAGATTCGCTGAGCTTGGAAAGGAATACATTACTGCAAGCCAAAGCACTGGCAACATCCTGCGCACACTCCTCCCTTTTTCTCTCTTCCCTGTCTTACACCTTTCAGACGGTATTCTGCTTAGCCCATCTGTGTTTAAATAGTGAAAGCCAAGCTGGCGTTATCAGGCAGAAACACAGCACAAGACACCGGTGAGTGTGCATCTGCAGTATGTCTTTTTATCCATTCTAGAGTGGTATCTGTAGTCTTTTTTTTACATTTAATGCCAGAATCCTTTGTGTTCTTTGATGCTCTGTGAGAATTCTGTTCTGTGGGAAATAACCTTAACAAATGTCATGTCTGATAATGTTAAAAGAGATGTATTGCATCTTTATTTGTAGGCTGATGCATCCCTTATGTGTATACTCATGTTTTAGCACTCTGTAGTTGATCACCGTCTACTTTCGCAGAGTTTTGGCTTCAGTTCAAACTCTGCACTGTGATTGGCTCACTGCAGTCATTGGCTTGCTAGGTGCCTCATATATACAGTTATACTGTATTTTCACTGGAGTGAAATTATTGTTATAGTCCAGATGATCTATTCTGGAGTATATGAGAAGAAGAATGTGGATAGCAGGTACTAAAGTGACTGGATTATCAGCTCAGCTTTTTGCTGCTCTGTGTTGATGAGGCTTTAAAGGGATAGGTCACCCAAAAAATTTAAAATCATGTTTCAGTACTATCAGTGTTCTAAAAATGTTGACTTTTGTTTTGTGGAAGATAATAGAAGATATTTTGTAAAAGTCTCAGTCAAAAAAATAACATCTTTTGTGTTCTACAGAAGTGATACAGATTTGGATTGACATTAGGGTGAACTGTCACTTTAAAAGTGTTATTTAATGCATTACCGAGTTGAAATGCATCTAATTGGATTTACACAACTGTATACTTAGTTATGAATCATACCATACCAGTTTTGTTAGAATGGCACTGTGAAGTTTTTCACAATTTTATAATTGATTTACAGATCCTTATGAATTCTAATAACACATTTTATATGATCTATATTCTATATATCAGTAAATGTAGAGTGCTCTGTTACTGTAAAGACCTTGATTACAGATTCAAGTCTTATGTGTGAATGTTTTGGCTCATAGTTCAATCCCCAAAATCTGTTGTCATCTGTCATCTCTACAATCCTAAAATAGGATGTTAAAACTTAAAATGGGATGTAGACTTTTTCACTTATGTCCAATTTACTGCAAAAACTGAATCAATTCCATTATAATCACTGAAGCTGTTTAATCCTACTAATAGACAACTTTTGGTGATTAGTAGATCAGTTTTTTTTTTTTGGGGGGATATTTCAAAGTAAGATAATTAATTAATAAAGAAAATATATAAGACATAATAGAATACTAATCAGTTTTTTTTTAAATTCCTTCCCATAATGGTGGAAACTCCACATTCAAAGTAATACCTTTTAATATCAGTCCCTTAATTGCTGAGTCAGTCAGTGACTTAACATTTTTTGTATGAATGTGTCTTCAGTCTTTCAAGGCACCATAATGTCATAAATTCAAGTGAGCTTTTAAGACAACCAAGTGAATTTATATTTTATATCCATACTTATTTCTCAGTATTGATCAGAAGTAAACAAAAGGAAAAAAAAGGAAAATGTATAAATTATTTTACCTTTTCAACTATGCTTATAGATTTGATCCTTTCCAGCATTATGGGATATCATGAGCAGTAAGGGATACATCTATTTAAACAGGCTATACAAAACAGACATGTTGAAAGACAGTATTTTCAGGTTTCAATTGTGACTAAAGCAAACAAGCTGTCAAATGTTTCTCAGGTTTTGTGCCTCATATTAGCAGAGACTGTAACAGAGCACTTATGATTGATTTTGTAGTTAACCGATGGAGAGAGTGAGAGAGGCAAAAAAGAAAAAACATCTTGGATGCATTCCTAATGAGGACTGGCACGAGGGCAGCCAGCACTTTCTGTGTTCTTCAGCTGCTCTTAAAAGCCCTTGGGGAAGTGGGATGTCTACAATAGACACTGACCGCCACTCAGCTCATCTCTAACTCACAGCAGAGTTAGGAGCCACCCCACAAAGCACTGTAGAGGAGTTGAAGGAGTGCTGAGAGAGAGAGAGCGAGAGCATGCTGACGATGCAGTACACTGCCCAGAATCCTGATGAGGCAACAGTGAGACTTCACTGCATTATGATCTCAAAGCCTGCCCCACCTCTCCCTCTCTAAACCGGACTCACTCCATATGTCTGAAGGGTGGAACACTCTGTTTCCTTGCCTACTTTGTTTCAGCTAGGATGTTATGTAACCTTATGTATGCTGTAAACACTGATACAGATGATAAATGTAATAATGATCTGTTGCCATATTTAAGTAATAGAGCTTACATGCACAGGCATATTAATGGAAGTTACAGTATTTATGAGCTGGGAAGTCGTAATTATGAATTAGGTGCATTCATGTCACATTGATCAAAGCGCGATGGCGATTCCCTTTGTCTTCAACAAATTCAGCAAACATTTTAACTCAACTTCCACAAAATTATAAATACAGAATGCACATCAGTTTTTATTTTATTTTGTTGTACATGCTAGTTTTATCGTAAATGAAAATAATATTACCCCCGGTTTCACAGACAAGGCTTAAGCCTAGTCCCAGACTAAAATGTAAGTCTGAGTTGTTTTAACTGAAAGAAACTTGCATTGACTGATCTTAAAATATATCAGTGCCTTAATTTTGTCTCAAGACACACACCAGTAATGTTATTTTCTAAGGCACGTTTTTAAAAATTACTTAAATATCCTAATTGAACTATGGCCTAATCCTGGCTTAGTCTAAGCCCTGTCTGTGAAACCATGCCATAATGTTTTTATTAATTTGAATACATTTATCATCAATATAGACACTGCATCTATTTTCCCACTGACACTTTCCTGTATTAGAAACTGTGGGCTTAAAGTTTCAAATTTCCCTCTCGTAATTTCGACTTTGTGGTGGAGTTCATGTGCATTCAACTTGCAAATACAATCTTTCTGACATGACTTATAGCGACATGATTTATGAAAAATAGCCTCCTGGCTAATTCTGGCACATTTACAGTCATGTTCATTAATGTGCATTGTCCATGTAAACAAATAAACTAAACTTCAATGCAAGAGCTGATATAAGCTGAAACTAGACAAAACAATCGTTTTTTTTTTTTTTTTTTAAGGTATCATTTCTTGTTCTATATTAAATATGAAATATGTAATATTTTTTAATATTAACTTCAAAATTCTAAAAGAGCAAAAAAAAAAAAAAAGTACTTTACATCCTAGATTTTAAGTTGCCTCAGATTTTTGGACCTCACAGTATATGGACATTACTGAATCATGATCAAATGTCACTATGCCTCAAGACCTATTGATATTCTGTTTTTGTTTTTGAAAGAAAGTGCTGAGTCATGGAAATGACCTGTCACTCTGTGGGTGTGCGGTGTGTGTGTGTGTGTGTTGAAGTGGTGCTCAGTCTGAATATTGCAGCCAATACTATTCCCTCCCCCCACACTTTGCCACCCGTAACAGCACGAGACAGCAGAAATGTGAACTTGATATTATAATCTTTCCATCTTTCACATTCTCTCTTTTTTTCTCCATTTAAAAAAAAAGCAAGTATCCATGGGCTAAATATCTTACAGCCGAGTTATTGAGCAGTGTGTCATTCGCTGTAGGACGTTGAACTAAAGAACATGTGCAGGACAATACTGACAGCTATTATGTCACATTAATGCTGCCTTATGTTTATAAACACACTAACAGTATAGAAAGAAGTCCTTGCATTAAATTAAGCAAAAATAAATTAAAAAAAACAGTAATATTATGATATATTATTGCTGATTTGGTGCTCAAGAAAACATTACAAATTGATAGTGTAAATGCTGTTGCAGTAAATATTTTATATAAATTTTGTAATGGAATGAACACTGACATTTCCATTGATTGCCATTGGCCCTTTACTGTAGGTTGTGTTGAACATACAGTGCATGATGCTCTTTACTGCATCTACTGTAGCTAAAGGCCAATCAATAACCCTGGCTATTAACATACATATGTAACATATAGTCTGTCATGCATAAAGTCTCTCTCTCTCCTCATATTGCGCATGTCTTCAAGTGACTTCATGTGGGCAGTGTGTTCAGGTCATGCAGGGGGATTACTAGCTCATGCCACCTGGCCTCTCAGAGGACACCTTTAGCAAACATATCGAGGGCCAGATTGTAGCTGTTGTCTCTTTGCCACATGGACATCCAAAACCAATGCGTTAGCCATCAGACTGAAGGGTTGGGTATCCTGATATGAGACGTATTCCGATACAAGAGCCGCGGGACGTGATGCGATAAAGACTGATAAAACGTACCTAATTGTCGGTGTAGATTTCAGGAGGTTGTTTTAGGTTCTTTAGGGTGTGATACTGGATTAAGTTGATTTCTGTTTAGTGGCTTTATTTTAAAATATCGCAGCTGTTTATTGGATAAATTGTGAACATTATTTGATATAAAACAACATTGTAATTGTATCATTGTAAATATTAACTTCAATGCTGTTTTCTGCATTATTTCCTTCCCTCAGTTTTACTGTATTTGTTCTTTTTCATTATTATTCTTTATATAGTATCATGGTTCAAAAGTAGATGTGAACGTAAAACAATTGAAAGGCTCTTTTTGTACCCTATTTATGCCTGTGATCACACAATTGACATTGCATTCACAATAGTGGATTTTATTTATTTATTATAAAAAGTGAAAACTCATTGACCTCACTGTTACGTCAATAGCAGTTAAATAGTATGAATACTATGTTAGCAATGACGGATCACCGAGGACATTTAGGACTGTTCTTTCTGAGAATCTGCATTTTTTATGGCCTCTAACCTCTGAATTCGTGCACTATTGAGATAGAGATGTGTTAAGTGACTCCTGGGGCTAAAATTCACTGCTGCACTGAATTCTAATTGGTTTTTAGGTTAAAGTTACTCCATAATGCATCACTTAATCATGTACTTGTAAGCTCAGCTATTTATGGCACATGTCATTAATGCTGAAATATGCATTAGCATAGTTGCTAAATAAGTTATCAGTGGGTCAACCCTGGACCAAGATGTGCAGCAATCAACCATTCCTGAACCTATCCTGTCCTTTAATGTTTGTATTTCAAGAACAACAAAAAATATAGCTGCAAGGAGCAATTACGGGGCCAAGCACTCCAAAGGCAAAATGAGGAGCTAAGCATGGCATGGATCATCAGACCAACTGCAACAATGAGTAATTAAAGCAAGTTTAGGATGATTTGACTGAAAAAATCATAAACACAACTTCTGTTAATATGATTTAATATAGACCTATACTGTCGCTTTTTACCAATAGGTGGCGCGGTTATCAAATCGATGTGTTATCAACACGAAATCCATAACTTTTTGTCAGCACTATCTGATGATGATCTGATTGGATTTTGGTGTAAATCAGACTAACGGTCTAGGAGGAGTTCGAAAAAGTAGGTTTTCAACATAAATCAAAATGGCAGACAGGAACTCCGGCCGACTATGGTAAAATTGGTATCTATGTTTTCAGCATAACCAAAGAAATATTTTGAGACCAGTTTCATCACAATAGGAGAATGCAATAAAAAGTTATTAGAATTTATAGAAATTTCATTATTTATGGTTAATGAATGGTTTATTACTCTTGACCAATAGGTGGCGCTGTTACCAAAATGATATGGCCTGGTCAGTGTGAGGTGACAATGGCACATACAAAGTTGTAAATATGTCAAAGCTTTGCAGAAGCTTTGGACAAACCATTCAGAAGTTATAAACAAAATTTTTCTTATCTCCTGACCACTAGGTGGCACTGCGCCGAAACACTGCAGGTAGCCTCAGGTCATGCTTGTTATAGCACACACCAAGTTTGGTCTCAATACGCCAAACCGTTGCAGAGATATAGCCTCACATCCATTTTTGCGTGCTTTTCATAGAATTTGCTTGCGTGTTATTCGAGAACGGTTTGACGAATCAACTTGAATTCCATAACTTTTTGCCAGCATGGTCTGAAGATGATCTGAGCCCAATTTTAGTGAAAATCAGACAAACTTAGTAAAAAAAAGAAATTTTAAAAATCGCAAAAAAAAACCTTTACGATTTTTTTAATTTTGGTGTCCATTCGACTCAGCATGTGCCAACGAATCAGAGGAAATTCTGTGCCTTACGGTTCAAAAGTTATTAGCATAAACATAAGTGAAATTTTGGACATGTGGTGGCGCTACAGAGTTTGAGTTAGAGACTCCAAATTTGCTGTGGTTTATGTTGAGACTGTCCTCTATCTGTGGGCCAAATTTCACAACTTTCCCGCAAGCGGTTCTATGGGCTGCTATAGACTCAAGAGCGGAAGAAGAAGAAGAATTCTAACGAATACAATAGGTGCCATAGCACCTTCAGTGCTTGGCCCCTAATTAAGTCAGCGTCGTGTATAATTTAGCTCAGGAAGAGTTTGTTTTCAGAAGCAGAATCATACAGGTCTTTACAGACAGAAGATATTCAGGCTAACCAGCAATGAGATATACAGTAAATGGAACTTAGTATTTTGGGTGATTTCCAGAGTGCTTATGTACTGTAAGCTCCCCATGAATGGCACAAAACAAATAAGTGGCACCACCTCCTGGCCTTGCACTGTTTTATTTCTTTTAACAGACATATTTTCTCTGTGTTCTGTACAGAAGCTGAGAGTCTGAGTGAGAGCTGTCAGCTGGTCTCACGGCTCCATGTACCCTGAACCCAACACGGATTCCCCTGCTCGTCTCTCCACGCGGCAGACTGGATCCCCCTATACGTGAGCAGAGCCTTCTCACTCCAAGAGAGTCAATAGTTTGCTGATATATGAAAAGACCTATATCTCCAATACATAATCAATGCGCTGTATTTATATTATTCTTACCACCTTCACTAAATAAAGGTAAAAAGGACAAATGAATTTGTAATAACACTCCTTTTTTCTTTTTTGCTGTTGCTGTAGAGCTCGTTATGGGAGTCCAAAGAGGCAGCTGCAGTTTTACAGGTACTGTGCATCTGCTCTTCATGTGTAAATATAGCCAGCTCTCTACGAGATTACATAAAATGCTTTCATCCATAGCTATACAGTAGAGTAAAATGCAGAGATGGTCCCCCTGGAGTATCCTGGAATTAAGTGCCTTGCTCAAGGACAATGGAGATGGAGCGAGATTTTAAAATCAGTATGCTTAACTCTCCACTTCCTAATAAGTTCTGAGAGTGTAACTTTTGTGTTAACAGCAAAGATTTTTAACCATTTGTATGGCAGGTGATATATTTTAAAAATATATCTTAGGGGGGCATTTCCAGCTGAAAACAGAAGACTTTTTATGCATTTTGGCCATTCATTTATATGACAACAAAGTTTTGGGCACCTGAAAGTGTTACTTCAAAAACACTCTTTTTGAAAACGGTGATGTCACGTTTATGTTTATTACATATTTAGTCTAAAGGTATGTCTGCAGGTGCATAGTGTTTCTTCGCCAGCTAATGGCCTGGCATGCATAATACAGTGTTTGTAGCCGTTTCCGTGGATCTGTGTGAACAGGATTGTTTTGACGATGTTGCTGTCTATAATTGAAACGTTTCAAAAATGCAGGCTTGCAAAGGAAAAACTTGTGCAAACTGTGTGCAAATGTACCTGTAGTATTTTGTAGTTTTTATATTTGGTATTCATTGTACTGTATATGTTGATATTTGCTCTAAAATTTTACTTCAGTCAGAGGAGCCATATTTTCAACCTAATAGACATTATTGCCAAGTTGATGTAAGTTATGGAGTATTTATTATAAATGTACAATACTGTTTAAAAGTTTGGGGTCAGTAAGATAAATAGTTAGTTTCAGTAAGGGTGCATTCAATTGATCAAAATTGACAGTAAAAATATTTATAATGTTAAAAAAGGTTTCTATTTCAAATAAATGCTGTTTATTTTAAACTGTATAATTAACAAAGCAGTTTCAACATGAGATAATAAGAAATGTTTGCGCACCAAATCAAATTATTAGAATGATTCTGAAGGATCATGTGACACTGAAGACTGGAGTAATGGTTTCTGAAAATTCAGCTTTGCCATCATAGTAATAAATTACATTTTGAAATATAGTAAAATAGAAAACAGAGACATCTTTCATAATCTTAAAAAAATATATATCTTACTGACCCCAAACATTTAAACTTTGTTTCGAAATTGTGTTTACAACATATTGATATTGTTGTAAAAGAATCTAAGAGTGGCAGAGATATGTTCTCTCTTGTGATCTTGTCAGAGTGATGCTGTAGCTCTTCCTGTCTCTGTTGAACTATTACTGACACAAAGCCAAGATGTAGTGTAACTATTTCATAATGAGCTCTGCTGAGTCATTTGAAAGAATACTGAGCCTACGCTTACTGGCGTTCTGGTTTCACACGAGAGACGGAGAAACGCAGACTCGAACTGGCCTATGAAATGAGTTATATATTTAGACTGGATGTGATGTCACAGGCAAATGGTGTATGCTAAATAATAAATGCTACTGTTTTAAGGCACGCCTGGAGTCTTTAGTCACAGGGAAATGAAGGAAACAGCAAAGGTCGCAGCATTGTTGCTCGTTATGGAGAACTGTAATTAACACGAGCAAATAAGCTACTGTGGTTATACATTCAAAGCTAATGTGTTTCCTGTTGTAATGGGCAGCTAAGAACAGCACTCACCATCTACTGTATGAACAAGTTTATAGTCTGCTGGGTTTGACTTCTACTTGCAGAAGTAACCTCTCTCTCTCTCTCTCTCTTCTCTCTCTCGCTACTATCTTCTCTCTCTAACATCGCATTCGCATACCTATGGTCGAATTCACGTTAGTCAGTTCTAAAAGGGAATATTTGCACCTTTTCAAACAACAAAGTGGGACACACACATGCACTTCTGATGAAATTTGCATTTAATTATTGTAGCACTTATTTATACAGTTTATCCTATGTGTAGAAACTTTTAATTGTGTACCAAAATATTTTTGTTGAAAATTAATTCAAATTTATTATTGTCTTATTTTTTTTACATTTATTTTATGTTTTAATAAGTGCAAAACATATCAAATATATTTTATTAATCTAAAATTGTAAATAATTTTAACTCCAGTTAAAAATATTTTATTTTATTTTAGCACGGATTTCCTCACTAGACAATGAACAAGGTAATATGCAATGCTTTTTTATTCTTCATTCTGCTTGGGATAGCTGAGTTGTACTTTTGAATTCTGTACTCGTACGAAACAGAGAACAAGCAAAAATTGCTTTTAGTACACTTTCTTGTGGTACAACATCAAAGGCTTTTAGAGCAAAAGCTGTCTTGAATAATTCATGTTTGCAGAGCATTCTGGCACTGCGGTAGGTTCGCAAAACATTCTCTCTGTGACATTCGCCAGAGTGGGTGGTGTCTGATGTTTTTGAGGGGTGGAGCTTTTATTTTGCCATTCACTAATTACTAAAGCTCGTATTCAAAAGACTCGGTTTAAGGAGGAAAACGGCAGTCTTCTTTAGTGTGCTGACCACCATTAAGTTGTCAGATGAGCAGTGTGGTGCAAAACCCATACGTGACTCGACCTCCGAGGAACCGGGTAAGTACAAGGCTGGTACTTTAGCTGAACATGGGTCCCGCTTGAGGATGTTGCATGGTGATCCCACTCACGCCCACAGTCCTGTCTCAGGTTAGAGGTGTTAGTGTGATGGGGGAACGGAGAGCAGGGCTTACATCCACAGACTGTCTTGGTCTACTGTAAGCTACTGCATCATGATGTTTTAGTTATGAGAGTAAAGAAGGTCGGTTTGCCTCATACTGAGTCACTTTCTTCCCACTGTAGGAGCTTTAAAAACTAAGCTGTGAAGAATGAGCAGAGGCTGTAATGTTGCAGATATGGTGGATTTTATCTCTGACTCGATGAGATATGAAGCCGGTTTCTACTTTTATGATGGGAGAAATGTCGTTTTGTTTATTATTCATCAAAACCACAGATAACCAGGATCAGACCACTTAATTTTGTTTTTTTTTAATTGCTTGATTGCAAAAATATATGGGTGTTTCTTCAGGCTGTGGGTACTTTTGACCCTGTGTATTTTAAATCTCGTAAAACACACTTTTCACACTCACTAGTTTCTCACTAAATTTGTCAACTAAAAATGTCCAGCAGTGATACATCACAGAAGAATTTAATCTCTTTCTCTTTTTCTTTTTTTTGTCATTTCCAACACATCTCAAATTATATGGTAGAAAGCTAAATTCATAGTTAATATTTTATGTATTCTTAAAACACAATAAAAAATGTAATAAGTATGTGTTGCATAATTCGACAATTGCAGCTTAATTGTAAATTATTTAAATATATTTTTTATTTTTAATTCTGGGATTTTTTTTTTCTTTGTTTTTGTCACACAATCATCATGTTCTTCACTAACATTGTTGTCTCTTGGTAACTAAGCTCACTAACATTACAGAGGCAAAATTGTTCTGTGTGCAGAAATGACATCACATCAGGAAGCAGTCATAAAAGGCAGATGATTTACAATATTTAGAAAAATTGGTTTAAATAATTTCAAAAATACCTTTTAAAATCAGATTTTTCCATATTATTAATAATTTTATATATCACTATTGGATATATTTATATATAATTTTAGATATTTTTGATGTATTTTATAAACTATTAATATTTATAAGTTTAAGCATGCAATAATTAATATTTTATGGTGGATTTTAATTCAGTTTAAAATTGTGACGTTTTAGTTTATAAATAAAAAGTAGTAAAAAAAAGTGATGAAGGCATGATCATTTTAGTGTGATCTTCATGTAACAAAGTAACTGAAAAAAAATCTGTGATATTAGTTTTAACTCAAAAAATCAACCTAAATTGACCCAAAACCTAATTAGCCTGGTACATAAAAGTGCCCAAAGTTGAAGAAACATGAATATAGACACATTTTATATTTAGGCCTCTTGTTATGTTGCTGTACTACAAGTGAAAAGTACATGATGTTTACTTTTAAGATTCTGGCCTTCGTTGGGGTCAGTGCCAGTCTATTTTTTGACCGTCATACGTTGGTTAGGCTGATTTAACTGACTGGATCCTGGATAGTTTTGGCATTCGGGTTCTCCAGAACAACTGCGGCAGGCCTTACAGCATTCTTCACGCATGCCTGAATGTCCACTCACCTCTGTTGCTTGATCACGCATGTGTATGGAAGAATACTCCCACTTGACTTTATTCTATGAAGATCAGCCCGTTAAAAAGAAAGGGGCCGGGAGGGTGGTCTCTGAATGCGGTGTTGATTGCCATGGGAGGCGGGCGCTATTTAAAGCAAGGGCTCTGACCTGCAACAGTCTGCTGGTCTCTGTCATGCCACTGGCTTCACTCTTCTGTCTGTGTGTGTGAGACCCGGTCACCTGGTGCTAGGGCATGTTTGCCACTCACAGAAGCAGTTTGACTGAGGTGCGGGTCGGGCACGCCGGCCACCGCCTCAGCCGCCAACACAGTGTCCCCTCCGAACCCCTGCAGCTCCCCAAGAATGGGCCGCCGGGGAACAGCATACGGAGGAGCAGCAGCATTAGCAGCGGCAAGATGCTGTCCCTGTCCTTCAGCGAAAGCATGCGGAGCGACATCGACCGCTACCTGTCTGACCAGGGCCTGTACCCTTTGCGGCAGGGTGGGGGGGAACTGGGTGAGATTAGGAGTCTGCGTGAGGTGCGGGCCGCTGCCCAGCTCAAAAATCTGGAAGACTTTCTGAGGACTAATGGAGTGTCTCTACAGGAGTCCATCTCCTTCCAGACTGGGATGAGGTACAGGTAAGGGCCACAGAGGATGCAAGTCCTTCTTTTAAATCTGGGACTGAATTTCACAAGTGATTAGCGATCCGATCGATGATTGATGCTAGATAGGAATGTGGCTTCCATATTAATCAAGGTTGATAATTATTTGTGAAGATGTGCTTTCTTCATTGGTAAGTTACTAGTTGGTCTTTCAACCAGTGAGATTTTATTATTATTTATGATTTAATAGTATATTTTGAATTAGTTTTTATTTTTAAATTTTATTTCGTAATTTTATGCAATATCTTCGCTGTTCTCATCGTTATTAGGTTTTTAAAAATAGATTGCTAAATAGCTTTCAATTTTATTTCCGTTTGTTTTAATAATTTTAGTACTGACGTCATATATTTGGAATTAGTTTGTATTTTTGTGTTGGAATTTTTAGTTAAATTACATGTTTGCTTCTGTGTTCTCATTGTATTCATTTTGTAAATATTTCTAAATTAATTTCGTATGGGAAGGGATATAGTTTTAATTCGTTTTTTTATTTTTTATATTTTAAATTTTTATGATTGAGTTAATTAGCTTTTCTTATGCGTTCTCATTTTATTAGTGTATATATATATATATATTATATAGATTATATATATATATATAATATCTAATGATTTATAAATATAATAACTCAACTGCTTAATTTGTATTCAGTTTAGTGTTTTGTCCGGTGTTTTTTCAGTTGATTGGCAAGTCAAATGTTTTTGTATTTTTTTAAAGTTTTTTTTTAGAGGTTTTTATTATTTTGTTTTATTTTTTATCCATATTTGAGTTTAAGTAAAAAATAATGTAGAAAATATAATATATAATGATTTAAAAAATATATTAGATTAAATTCTATTATTTTAATTTAATTTAAAAGTTCAAAGACCAAAATGGGTTGTTTTAACAATAACAGCACTCTACCTTTCTTTTTTGGATGAACGTTTTCTAGCATGGTTATGTTGGCCTTTTCGGCAGGAAAGTAACCTTTTTGATAATCATTTGGACACCAATCTTAGTGTACTGCATCCTACGTCATATTGCCTGTTGGTCTATTAAGACTATTGGTTGTCACTTTGTAGGTGTAATGGAGTCTTGTTTTGGCCCGTGTTGTGTATATCTAAGTCACCCGGAGAGAATAGCAAGAGTTAAGCAGAGACTGAAGCGGGGTCTGGACCAGCTGTGTGATTTGGGTTAAGTGCTTTGCTTGTATAAGCCATTGGGAGGGCATTGGTCCCACGATGACCTGCTAGTATAGTGTTTTCAGTCTTTACATGACTGTCCTTTCAGCAACAGATCAGGCATATCATGATACTTAGAAATGGTAAGTGGTTTTGTAAATGATGCATTGCTAGTCATTCTTGTTTTAATGCTACAATCGTAACACTTTTCAATTCATTATCACAAGGTCTCATTTATTAGCGTTACAGTAGTTGCAATGGTAGTATGAATAGTATGAATTTGCAACACATATTTTACCTACCAATTTAATATTTTTCTAGTTGAGTCCTTTCATCTTCATATGAATGAGTGTGCAGTGCGAAAAGGAAATTGTCAAAGACCAAATATTTACCACCTTGTGTTATCTACCAATCAGCATGGTTGTCAGGCAGAACTTCAAGCAATCAGATTGAACAGAGAAAGAGTGAATAATTTAAATCAATTGTAATTTTGAGTTTTTAAAACTTTCATTTGACAGATTTTGGTGCCACATAAATTAATTAAATATACCTGTTTGTATTATGATGGCAAAACATGGTAATGTTAATTTATGAGGACCTGATTGCTTTACAGCATTAGGGTTTACAGTGTAGTAAAATATTTAATTGTAAGTTCGTTAACTAAAGTTAACAAATTATATCTTATTACATTGTTACTATTTTATAAATATACAATTGTTCATTGATCATGTTTGTTCATAATACATTAAATAATGGAATTAGTTAATGTATTATGACCAAATTTGATCAATGAGTTCAGATTGTTCAAATAATGCTAATTTATACGATTTTAAAATGTTAAAACCTAGATAAATAAATGCTCTAAATGCATCTATTGTTAGTTCATAATATCCAATGTATTAATTAATGTTAATGAATTTAACCTTATTATAAAGTGTTACCAATACAATCTTAAATCATAAATAACCTAATTTACCTGTAAATGTGTATTGTGTTTTCCAGTGCTCCCTGCGGAGGCTTTTGGAATTTGAGAGACAGAATGTCTTTGCACTGATGATGATCAGGGACAGTTGGTGTTTTGTCAAAAGTGGTGTAGAATGTCAGCAGTCTGTGTATTCCAGTTTGGATCATCGCACAGATGATTCAATAACAGAAGATAGTAACACAACTAATCGCAATGGCTTTAAAAAATGCAAATGGTGAAGCAAAGGTATCACTCATCAACACAAACGTGCTGTTTTTAGTCACATTCTGAATCTGTATCCGTATCGATTA
Source organism: Sinocyclocheilus anophthalmus (assembly GCA_018155175.1). Lineage (NCBI taxonomy): Eukaryota > Metazoa > Chordata > Actinopteri > Cypriniformes > Cyprinidae > Sinocyclocheilus > Sinocyclocheilus anophthalmus. The sequence continues at coordinate 5,657 of JADLZN010000755.1, read as the reverse complement.
AACAAAGCGTCATGAGCAAGTGGTTTTCCAAGTGAGAAATACAAATGATCTTCCTGCTAAAATGTCAACTGTTTACAGTTTTCACACTGTACCCAGGATCATATTCACAGCCTGACATGTTGTTGCTGAATTGTTGAAAGCAGTTGTCTATTTTCTACCTGCCACATGCTCTTCATACATCTATATTGGTCTGTTTAATCACTAAGTCCATCATCAACTTCCTTTAACGTCCTTTTTGCCTGTGTGGATTTAAATAGTATCCGTGTTGTCATGTCTAAACAGTCCCAAGCTTTTTGCTAGCGACTATCGTGACATGAACAAGCAGCAGCCAGGTCTATTCAAGTGCAAACATCTGCTATAATGAAATTGTTTGCATTATATATATTGCCTGCGGAATATACGGCTACTTTTAAATGGTTGTAAATGTAAAGAAGTGCATCGTTGGTCCAGATAGTGTAGTTACAGCAACTACCAGCAGGGGCTAACTGGATCATGCAAATCCTCCTGTCTAATTTGGTGGCACTGACTAACCCAGGGCTGTCCAAACTCGGTCCTGGAGGGCCGGTGTCCTGCAGAGTTTAGCTCCAACTTGCCTCAACACACCTGACTGGAAGTTTCTACGCCTAGTAAGAGCTTGATTAGCTGTTTCATTTGTGTTTAATTAGGGTTGGAGCTAAAATCTGCAGGGACACCGGCCCTCCAGGACCGAGTTTAGACACCCCTGCACTAAACTAATGAACTGCTGTGCCAGGTATGTCCACCAGATGGCAGAAAGTGCACATCATCTTGGTATCATCAAGTCTGTGTCTGTTAGAAACAGCACTTACCAGTCTATCTGTAGTTAAGTGTCTTCATTTGTCAAGTTCAGTTCTCATAGAATTACATATTTATAATGCTTACATTCTGAGATTACATTTTTATGGATTAAAGACATTCAGTTCTATGATTGATTGTTTGTCCCAGAATCCCACCGTAGTCTGATATCACAATGCAATTAGCTGTCATCCCAAGATCGACTCCTGGACTTGAATGTAATCAGTTAACCGTACAAGAGTAATAATTAATAACTAATTAAGTGCCGTGCAGGAGGGTCTGTCTCTGTCTCTCTCTCTTTCTGTCCTGCAGAACTAATGAGGCAGGCCTCTTTTCTGCTCTACTTCATCTTCAATTAAAGGCCGCCGCTCATTCTGTCTCTTTGTTTTTCCTTCTGTGTTTCCCTATTATTCCCTTAGGGAATGTACTCTGTATTAAACATGCACTTACATAATGCAGCCAGGATTATACATAAATGCATACACTGGCAGCCAAAAAAAATAATTGAATAATTACCATTTGTTTAATTAAATCAGCATATTAGAATATTTCTGAAGCATCATGTGACACTGTGATCATCGTGATAATTCCGCTTGCCAGCACAGAAGAAATATCATATTCAAATATATTAATAGAACGCAGTATTTAAAAATTGTAATAATATTTCCAGCATACTACTATTTATTTTATTTTTAATTAAATGCAGCATTGGTGAGCATAAGAGACTCCTTTAAAAAACATTGTAAAAAAAACCTAAATTAACATGGATTTAATGTCTTTGTATTTGTTATGTCCCATTTTAATGCAGCAGCATTCCAGCTGCATGAACTTCATGGTTTGAGAGTTGAAAGTCATCCATCTTGTGCTTCAATAGAAAAAAGGGAGACAAGAGGAGAATAAATGCATTAACATGTCCTGCAGTTTGGCATAATCTCAGTACATCAGACTAATTGAGATGATCACATTCAGCAAAAAGAGCTTTCTGCAGGATGATACCAAGCTGAAGACGGGCCCATAAGACATGCTTCCCTGGGCCTGGATTAGACGGTGCTGTAAAACTGCCTTGAATGGATTGGGTTCCATCACATCTTTGTCTTCCCTTTATATGAAAGTTAGCTTTTGTGTATGATTTATATCCTCTGTCCGTTGAAGGTCAGAAAGAAGCATGGGTTCTTAGTTTCTGCCAAGGTCTCTTGGGAGAATTATTTCCTTGGCACTTGTGCTGATTGTAAGTCTTTTTGTAAGGTTGACTTTAAAGTATTTTATTCTTTCTAAAGCTTTGTGAAAAGTGCCATACAAATACATTTTAATTTAATTGTTACTGCTATGGAAAGAATTAATATAATCCTGCATAAAAGCTGTTGCATTGAGCGAATAACACACATATGCTTTAACACATAAATACACCCTCACACACTGGAGAATTCACAGTATGTTCTCCACTTACAGTCGGAGACAGAGTCTGTCTGCAGGAACTGGACATTAGTGACACTTTACTGTCTGGGACACACATAAAATGGACACAAACTCTCTATTCTTTGGTAAGTTTCATGTCGTGAATCTAAATGTGGGGTGATATGAAAATGTTTGCATGTGTATAATGTTTACCGTTCAGTTTATCAAGCTGAAGAATTGTTTATGATGGAATACAAGATGTTTGCATGTTAAGAATTTCCCATATATTTCCCATATAGATTTTCCCTATAAAGATTTTATAATTTAATGCATAGTTAAATAGTTAAATTTCAGTTTCTGAACAGTAAGAAGTTAAAATGTGTACTGTGTCACAATTATTAAAAGTTTATTTATCCATTCCAAACATATTCTTTAGTTTAAGTAAATAAATTAATAAAAATGTTATCGAATACGTATTGAATAAATAATTATATGTTTTATTTCTTTATAAGCAGACAGATGAAATAAAGAATCAGAGCATTTAAATCTAATGCACAATCTTGTCATTCAGTTCTTATTTACTGTTTAGTATGGTGTGGTAATCCAATGGCACTTTGATATACATCATGGTACTAAAATTCATATACCATTGTCATTTTTTATTCTGAAAGTAATTTACACCCCTGTGAGTATAAAATATTGAGAAAACTTAGTACATTTTAATGAAACTCAATCATTTTTATATATACTTTTTGATATGAACGAACAATTCCGTATCTTCTTTCTAAAAAAAGATGTACTTCATTCTAAAACACAAGAGAAATACAAAAATAAGAAAATCTACTGTAAATAAAAACTGTCATGGTTTAAACTATGGTTAACTGTGGTTGTTTGGTTTATTAAGTAGTTTAAAAAAAAAATCATTTTAGTGCAGAGGAATTTTTATCCATTGGAGTAAACCATTGAGCACATCTCGAATTACAAAATAATGAATAATAAAAAATTGGGGGGAAAATGTGTAATAAAACAATTGTCATAATGAAAAAAAAAAAAACGTAATATATATATATATATATATATACACACACACACACAATGTAAGGCAAAAACAAATCTAACAAATAATACATAATAGAAAGATATTAATTAATTAAATATAAATTTTAAAATTAAATAAATAATCTTTACAATAAACACAACAAAATAAAACACTTAAAAAAGTTGTAGGGTGATCATTAAGCAACCTCTGCAAACCCTAGGAACAAGCATAAGAGTTGCAAAAATTATAAAATAGTCGTATTTTTTATAATTAAATCATATTAATAAAATCTCAAGAGGAGTCGAAGAAAAAAGTTAGGACAAAAAAAAGCTGTGATGAGCCCCATAGGAATGTTCACTGGAGAATGAAACGCTGGCTGTGATCTGCTTCTCAGTGAAGGACACACACAATGCAATCTGATCCTTATGCAGCCTCACTTTCAGAAGAGTCTTCATGGAGTTCACTAGGTTTGGATCAGTGTGTGTGTGTGTGTTATGTGTGTGTGTGATGTCCGTACCTTCCCAGTGCACTGCAGGTGTTGTCCCGGGACAGAGAGAGACGTCACAAACATAGTGATACAGCGCAGCATGAAGACCGTCCCCATGAGACTACACAACCGCCTCAACAGGATCGACCTGACAGAAACACACGGACAAAAGCCTCTTTCATGACCTGACCTTTGACCTATGAGCTTCAGGTGAAGGGATGCTCCTCTGACATCATTCAAGACTATATTTATAATCAATACTAATCTATATATATATTCTACAGGAGAAAATGTTTGTCTTTGTAATCTTTAATCAAAATGTAATAACTTGCTTCACCTCTGAAATTACTTTCTACTGCGCTACTGTTGGAAATGTTTTATTTGGACAAGAAAAAACACACACCAAGTGATATTTATGCCGAAGAAGACAAATAATAATTTTAGGACTCCTGAAAATCGTGCATGAGTCAAAGACGAGACGATTATGGAGTTTGCATCAAATTAAATTTACAAAAGTGAATTTGCATACACAGAAAGCATATTAAATGCAAGTAAAATGTCTACTTTAACGTTTCAATAAAATAAAATGTCAAAATATGGGTGAAATAATCATTCAGCTTGTTTGTTCATTGTCTTGATGTCTCTATGCAGGATTTTAGTATTTTATGCAAAACAATTACATGGAACAGCTTTATAATTATATGCATACACTATATTATACATATGTGCATGTGTGTGTTTGTTACCTGTGTTTGTGAAGCAGCAGAACTAGCAGCCAAACAGAACAGAGGATCACGCCACAGGCCTCAGCCATCGCAAAAGCCCAGGGGATTCTGGGTACACTGGAGGGAGAAGAGAACCAGGCGAAAGGTTAAAAAAAGAGCAAAACATAATCCTCCTCCAAACAGATGTGATAATGATGTTATTTTGTGTTTTCGTGCTCATCTTCAGCTGTGAACTCTAACGATGTCCTGTGGTGCGTGATGGAGAAAGTCATCATCAACAGCAAACCTCAAAGCTTACAGATATCTAAAGGGTGCAACTCATCATCAGAGCGGTTTAGTTTCATTTATGCTGCCAGAAACCTCAAAGAAATTATGTCTAATGAGTTTTAGTCTTTTAGTCCGGGGTGTTAGGCTCAACTCAAATCTGGCATCTTTATATATCTATTGATGATTTTCATCTCGACATTGATGTATTTTGTCTGAAATGGCTTAAAAATGTGATTTTAATGCAATTAGAGCAAGCATTCCCAAACCTAAAATATTCACTTGTAGTCGCACCTGAAATTTTAAGATAAATTTTAAAAACTTTAAAAAGGTATTAAAATTTAAAAAATCTAAAAAGATATTTAAAAGTTAATCATCTAACGGTACTTTCACATATATGCAGTTCTCTAATGACAGTTAATGGTCACGACATGCAGATAAGCAAAAACATTTTTTAGTATTTTGATTTTATTTATTTATTTATTTTATTTATTTATTTAATCATTTAGCAGATGCTTTTATTTAAGTGACTTACAAATGAGGACAACAAAAGCAGTCAAAACTAACAAAAGAGTAACAATATATAAGTGCAAATGACAAGTATCGTTTAGCCTAACGCAGTACACGTAGTAAGGTGTATATATATATATATATATGATTTTGTGCCTCTTTGAGATGAACAATAAAGTGACGTCACTTGCAGAACGCAAGCTTCGAGAGGCACAAAAGTCTGAAGTAATGAATTTAGGTAAATGGGTGCAGAGCCAGTGGTGGTTTTTTAGGCAAACATTAATGCCTTGAATTTATGCGAGCAGCTACTGGTAGCCAGTGCAAATTAAAGAACAGAGGTGGACATGCGTTCTTTTCGGGCTCATTAAAGATTAATCTTGCAGCACCATTTTGGATTAATTGTAGAGGTTTGATAGAAGTGGCA
>JADLZN010000754.1:0-72395 GCA_018155175.1 Sinocyclocheilus anophthalmus | reverse complement strand
CGGTGTGAATATTGTACTTTACACTCACAGATTCTAGACTACGTCTTGGAATATATGACCCAAACAAGAATTTTCACATATTTTGTCATCTGAACAAGTAAGTAACAGGTCTGCCACGTTTGTTCTGACCAACTAAAGAAAAAAACATTACAATAAATCGTGCTACCAATGGCGACTGTCAATCCTAAACTGAGTCATGACACAATCAAAACGGAGTAAATCTGTATCAGACGTATTTCATTTACACACGGCGAATATATTGATGTCATCCACCATGTGGTCATAATAAACACAACAATCCTTTCTGGATTCCACTCCCGCCATCCACACACCCTGCGCAAAAAAAAAAAACAAAAACCACTCTCGAGTACGGATATGCAGCATTTAAATAATTCAAGCGACAACCGAACCAATAACTGTATAAATAAAAGTGAATTTTTTTTTTTGTCATTTGTTTTCCACACACCACCCTTACATGCCAGTGTATTTCATTACCTCTGCAGGTGAGCGATCTCTTGACTTATATCGTCCAGTTCTTTAATCCCGGTGAACTCGCCTGAACCCACAGAGCTGGAGCTGTCCTGTATGAGGGGGTCCAGCACATTAAATCAGTCCTGCTGCATCTGAACCACACATAAGCACAGCACCACACAAACAGAAGGGTAGAGAACACCAAGGAGCCACCACACAGGAGAAGAGACCAGCTTGTCTTCCACCTCTGGTGTTCAAAACATGGGGAAGTCAAGATTTAACACAGCACCCCCCAGTTTACAGAACGCGCATCACTATCCAACAAATGCTTTTCTCTCAACTCAACGTCTCGGGCTAATCCCCCACTCCCACCCAGACCCATGCAAAGCATTCGCTGTTAAGGCACTTTTCCAAACACAATTTACCTAACCCATAACTGAACAACTATTGCTGATTTTAGCCAGTCCGATAACGGCATAAAACATCCAGACAGCATTGAACCATGTGGATGGAAAGGAAAGAAGATGTTTGGTAACCAGATAAGGCTAAGCCACTGGGTCGCTTGTGCATATAGACGGCCTTTACGTGCGCTTCCCTCTTGCTGTATTGTGAATCTACTTTCATCTACGTCTAGGGTTTCCTAACTGTAGAAATAGAACAAATGATACTTAAGTTGAAATACATGGAATGAAAGAACAAAAAAAAGAGACTGTTTACCCGGCGCATCTCAGTGAGCGCGGCCATGTCAGAGCCTACTGGTGTCATATAACCCGACAAACTCTGAAAAAACAGGAAGCGCTTCAAATGAAGGACAATAATATTGCTTCACATTACATTACACTACTAAAGCAAGCAAAGGTCTGTATAGTAAGCATAATAGTAGTTAATAGCAATTTAATTTAAGTGATATTTTATCAGCTCACATTGCTCATTATTCACTTAATGTACTGAAGATAATGCAGGTGGGTAAATCTAAAAAAAAATTAAAATAAATAAAACTGCCAAAAACATGTCCAGGTCATATATTTTCTCAAAAAAAATCTAATGAAAAATAGGAAACAGCATTTTGCACAAGGAATGTGGAACCTATTTTAGGACTGTTAAGATCAGCTTTATTTTCAACGCAAGTATTTCAGACTGAAACAAATAAATATTATTAAAATGGTAAAGTATTTATTTAGCATATTACTATTCAGTTACGTATTTAAATTATGCTGATGTAATTTAAATGTAATTTAAAAAAATAAATAAGAAATGTATCTTGACAAGATGATTTTTCCATTACTATATTAAAGTAATGAGATTTTGTTATCAGAATAAAAATTTATTTTACATTACATTAAATTACAAATACAAATTACATACAAATTTCATTGTTTAATGTAATCAATTTGATATATTATGACATAAATAATTTTCCAAATTGAACATATTTTTTGTACATGCATAAGCGTTCCTGGAAAAACTAAACCCTACCTTATTTTGGAGTATAACTAACGGTATATTGATTTCTGGGGGTAAAATACTGCACAGGTCGTGTGTTAGTATTATTCTAACCGCACCATCAGGTATTTATATTACACAATACATTCAAAATCACCAGTTTTATATTTGTTTAGGTTTTATGACTCTTTTTTTATTACGTTTTCCTTCTTAAACCTCTTCTTTGCCCCACTGTATGCCTGTGTGTTTTTTCTTTATTTTATTCACAGTATAAACAATAAACTTGATTTAAAACATGTCATCTCTATCTTACTTTGATTTGAAATAGTTTTTAATGAACTTTAGTATCTAGCTATTTTATAGTACCTTTCAACCTAACCCAACGGTCAAATGATCGTTCAAGTATCACACCTATATATTTTTTTTTTTTTTTTTTTTCCATCGACTTTATTTACTTAAATGAAAACATTAAACAATTTTTTATGAGTCCAGTACCCATTGTAACAACTAACAACAATGGACCAGCCATTTCTTTAAATCATTGTATAAGATACTGCTAATACTTATTATAGCCAGGATGAATTGAATCGTGAGCACGGCGATAAACCTGTGCTACAACGTGACTACAGGTCCGGCCGGTGCTGCGTTCAGAAGGGGGGATAGGTCCTGGACCGTCAGAGCTTGGAGGGCTCCCCCAACGCCTCCTTGCCTCACATTTCTGCTAATCGAGATGCATCGGCTAAGGAGAACCGCTCACGTGTGATGTTGATATTTGCTGGTGTCCCCGCCACAAGCAACTGACAAAAGACCAACAAGAAGGATAGTAATGACTCTCCGCTTCACCATACAATAGGAAGTGTAAGACAAACATAGTCGTGGACGACAAAGCACCCCACCTTTAATGGTAACAACTAGTGACAGGAGGCTTTGAGGAAGGCTGACTTGAATGACCACCCCCGCATTTACGTTACCCACTCTCTGGCACGTCTAAAAGCCGTCAACGACGCATGTGTCTGTTCTTGAGGAGATGTAGTCCATGCGCCTATGTTCTGCCCGATGGTAACACCCAACGTTTAATGAATGCTGCCAAGACTAGAGTACAAACCAATCAGAACCTCTTCAAGTCTTCCTCCCCGTACAACATTCACGACTCGACACGCCACAACCATATTCCAAACACCACGTACCACTGTGCCCACTTCGGCATTACACTCGGTGTGTTTTGGGGACAAACTCCCAGCGCTGTTCAGGGAATTCATGCTGCCGTGAGAGGGGGTCGAGCGCAGGCTGTCTTTAGGTGGTGGCGGGCTGCCTGGTAACACTGGCACCATGCTGGACAAGGACCCTGATGACTTCTTCCTTTTGGATGGAGGGATGAGAGAGGAGGGCAGGACTGAGGGCACAGGCCTACCCAGATTCCCAGGGCGCCCGCCGCTACACACACGACTCGAACTAGCAATGACTACAAAGCGACAACATCTTCCCCAGACTGTTTTAAGCCTTCATGCAGTACATGCCTACCACCCCTTAAAAATTATAAATACATATAACTACATTAAAAACCTTAAACTATTCCCCCCATTAATGTATGGTATGTATGGGTGTGTTTTATATATCCCTTGAAATATTCTACATATATGCTCATGTCTGCATATTATGGAATTGTGGATTATCTATCTATCTACTATATATCTATGATAGATCTACCTATAGATATGTGTGTGCTGTGTGTGTGTGTGTGTGTGTTTTCCCCCTCGTGTGTATTTTACCCAACACCTAAATGTCAGCCCCTCAGATTCTTGCGTTCCCCCTCACTACCAACCCCTACTAAAACACTTACCTCCCAGTCATTAGTACTCCTGTTGGGTTTTTCTACACCACCTCAACAATCAAATACCTCATACAATACATATCAACTCCCCATATATTATATCCTCACCTCTACTTACCCCCCCTATATCACTTATACCCCTTCCCCCCTAATACTATCATATATTCATATATATATATACTGACACACCACACACCCAGTCCAGAGCTGGTAGTAACCCTGCACCTTAATGAAATCCTGGACCTCTAATCGTAATTCATGCATGCAAAAAACTTAAGTACTCTTGTTTCTTTCCCTCTAATTAAATCTAAACCTATTATTTACTCGTAACTCAGACACTGCAACGCCTTAGTTTTATTTGATAATACGATCCCTTTCACCATACACAGCCCCCCCAATTAAGTATTTTCATACATTTATAGATCTCACCCCCCCCCAATTTTCACTCCTTTTTTAATCTTTAACATGCCCTTCCGTTCTACAATCCGCACCTACACCTTCATATAATCTCTCCACCCCGATCAATATAAGTCCTTCACCCGCTTCTTGTGGACCTTCCACACCAACGACCATAGCCCCTCATCTAGTCAGGCTGGTACTACCACAGCATTTGACCCACTGCGACTTTCACAACATATAATTTCAGAGCTTTAAGCAACGTGTTTCAACATATTGCATCAAATCACCTGTGACCCCCACCCACAAGCTGTTGTCTCTTTTTTCTTTTAAGTAACATTTGATGCTTCTTTTCTTCTGCGGCGGCGCGGCAGGGGGCCCCCCTTTTAACCCAATCCACCCACCATACACTTACCAATTGCTCACACCCCTCAATCCCCTCACCTCCCCCCCGCTTACCTTCTACCTTATTTGCATGTCACATGCAGGACATTGCCAAATTCACTCTGAACACTCTTCTCCCCTACTACTCTTCACTCCCAAACCCAAAATAACGTATTTTAACCTAACCAACGATTTCACCAGTTGATGTTCCCGGTCTTTAAATTGCCATCAGCTGTCGAACAACCAAATAACAATCACGGAATTTTTTAAATAAATGTTATTGTGATCTTACCTGCCTTATTTTAATCCATTATTATCTCATTTCACGTTCCTACCACTGTCTAATGACCTGACTCCTATGTATCAACTCAATCACACTAACGACCCGTACCTTGCCTATGTAAGACCCCCCATTCTGCCGCTGTCGGCATCTTTTTCTCTTATACTTACCAACACACACCTCCCACCCATCTTCTCCACCCTCACACTGCAAAAACCTAATCTTTGTCAACACGTGTCACCCGTCCTTTTTCCCTATCGCCTCACCCCCTCACAAATCCCACAATGCCCCACTACAGACCATCTTCAATATAACCCCTACCCACCACCTCTTTCATTTACCCCCCATTTTCGTATCCAAACCACCTTTTCATTCTGAACCATCGATTACATTATCCACCCCCTTGTATTTTACTATAAATATTATCTTAATTTTCATTATCTATTGAAAGTTTACCTTTCCGAGCACATCCACAGGAAGTTTGGAGTTTATTAGTACTGGTTTGACCTTCTCACCAGACAGTAATCCGTTCACTGGGGCAAGACTTTCAAAAATACCATCAAATTTGCTCTTCTCTTCAGGCTAAAAAATAAACATGAAGAGGATTTATTATAGGATTTATAATAAATCTTCATCAAATCTTTTGTAATATGTAGTGACAATGAGAAGCTCATAGGATAAACCATGGAAATAGCTTACCCGCACCGCCCAGAGGCTCTCATTGGTTGATGTTACAGAACTCAGTGACGGGCTACTGTGGTCCTTCTAGAACAGAGATGAGAAACCTGTGAGCTCATACTGCCTGCGGATCCAAACCCACCAAAACCACTATGATATCACGCCATCTCAGCCTACTTGAACACTTACGATATTTTGGAGGCCGGCGACCACGGTGAGGTTTCTCAGACAGGACAAGCTCGACTGCTACGTGCCGTTACCCCCACTCCGCACGCCACCCCAGCCCGCCACAAGTCGCAGAGCAACGTAGAATCCCTGAAAACAAACCACAAGCGATTCAAGTCAGCATCCAGTTTCAGATCCCGACTGATGCTCTTATAAACCATGAAAGCTTTACCTGTTTATCCAAAAAACCTTTGCCATCTGGATCAGCTAAATCCCAGATCTGACAAGCAGATAATTACAGATTATGATTATCCAAGCATCATTTCGCAACAAGTTTTACCCAAACACCAACCTTTCCTAATGTGATGTCAGGCAGGCCTGATTTCTTCAAAAACAAGGCAGCCTCTGTAGGTCCAACCCTCCCGGTGTTTCCCGGGTCCACCTTCAAAAACAAAAAGTGAGTGAAACATGCCTTTTTGTTCCAAAAAGGATCGATATATTATAAAAACAGATCACTATGATACAGTCTAGAAACGTTAAATGTGGTTTGTCAACAGAATTATGGCCTTACTTGTCTGTAAAAGTTCTCATATACAGGGTTCCCGCATGACAGCTAACAGAGGGAAAAATAATATTATTGAATAATAATCAGCATTATGATTAGGTAATATAATGCACAGCGCTGTTATTGTTAACTAAAGTTGCTAAAAAATAATGTTAATTGAAATAAAGCTGAAATAAAAAAACTATACATATTAGATGAAAAACTTCTGGAGTTGCCAAGGCCGCTTTCTAGTAATTTTGTCACCCACAAATATAGAAATCTGCTTGGCAAATACCAGAAGTTTTTTCCATTAATATGATATGTTATTTTATTCAGCTTTATTTCAATTAACATTATTTTTTAGCAACTTTAGTTAACAATAACAGCGCTGTGCATTATATTACCTAATCATAATGCTGATTATTATTCAATAATATTATTTTTCCCTCTGTTAGCTGTCATGCGGGAACCCTGTATATGAGAACTTTTACAGACAAGTAAGGCCATAATTCTGTTGACAAACCACATTTAACGTTTCTAGACTGTATCATAGTGATCTGTTTTTATAATATATCAATCCTTTTTGGAACAAAAAGGCATGTTTCACTCACTTTTTGTGTATTTTTTGAAGGTGGACCCGGGAAACACCGGGAGGGTTGGACCTACCGAGGCTGCCTTGTTTTTGAAGAAATCAGGCCTGCCTGACATCACATTAGGAAAGGTTAGTGTTCGGGTAAAACTCGTTGCGAAACGATGCTTGGAAATTCATAATCCACAATTACCTGCTTGTCTCTTTTCAGATCTGGGATTTAGCTGATCCGGATGGCAAAGGTTTCTTGGATAAACAGGTAAAGCTATCAGAGTTTATAAGAGCATCAAATTGGATGCTGACTTGAATCCCTTGTGGTTTGTTTTCAGGGATTTTACGTAGCTCTGCGTCTCGTGGCCTGTGCGCAGAGTGGACACGACATCAGCATTTCCGGTCTACACCTCCCCGTTCCCTCTCCAAAATTCGTAAGTGTCAGTGCTGAGAGCTGATATCATAGTTTTCCAGGCAGCATGAGCTGACAGGATTCTCGTCTCTGTTCTAGAAGGACCACAGTAGCCCATCACTGAGCTCTGTTACATCAACCAATGAGAGCCACTGGGCGGTGCGGGTAAGATGTTTCCACTGTTTATCCCATGAGCTTCTCATTGTAACTGCGCATTACAAAAGATTTTATGAATATTTATCCTTATGTTTATTTTTCAGCCTGAAGAGAAGAGCAAATTTGATGGTATTTTTGAAAGTCTTGCCCCAGTGAATGGATTACTGTCCGGTGAGAAGGTCAGACCAGTTCTAATAAACTCCAAACTTCCTGTGGATGTGCTTGGAAAGGTAAAATGACGATAGATTAAGAGATTAAAATTAAGATAATATTTCTATTAAAAATATAATATGAATAATAATAAAAATAGTTTTATTAATAATTAAATGTACTTAAAAATACTATTATATTTATAAAAAATAGCATTATTAAATGACTCTGTCTGAACAGGTGTGGGATTTGAGTGACATAGACAAAGACGGACACTTGGACAAAGATGAGTTTGCAGTGGTGAGTAATTATTTTTTGTAATATAAAAAAAAATCACACTCATAATGGCTTACTACATACTATGATTTTCGATTATTGCATGCAGTATGCAATTTTTTGTGTTGTGAAATGCCTAATAAAAGGCATTTTAAAATATTGCATCTAACTGTGGCATTCTATTTTTATCCCAATGCAAGGCGATCTCTTACCTTCAATTTTCATTGTGAAGAATGAACAAAGAAATAACCGCAATTTATAGTGTCTTCATGACTAAATAATTCAAACGAAATCATTTTTCTAAATAAAAAAAATTATAAAATATTATTCATATGAATATTTATACACAAACAAATCTTATAAAATTTTAAAAAAATATATATTTTTGCATACTATTTTGTGTGTTTATATTAGATCCCGACCGATATATCGTTTAGTCCAGTGGTTCTCAAACTTTTTACAGCGGCGTACCCCTGGGGCATTTAAAATTCTTCTGCGTACCCCCTCTCTTCCACTTATTATTAATTAGACTGCACTTTTTCCATTAAAGGACAATATTTGCCCCTAAATTGACTTTCCAATGCATTTATTATCTTTATCGAGGCAAAATTTTCTCTTCTTTTAATGTAGTCATGTTTTATCATATTCTTAACATGCCATTAGTGTATTATTAATATAGAAATAAAGCCATAAATGATGGCCAAATTGAAGTGCTCTTCAAGTCGCTGTCTTAATGAGCGTCGTTCATTCATTCATTCATTCAGTAACGAACCATGATGCTGTAGTTATGAATGGGTTATTATTAATCACTGACACTCAAAATCATTCAAAGCATCAGATTCATTCACTAATGAAACACCGCTGTATGCTGCCTGGAGACGCAGATGATATTTCATTGGAACTATTATTTCGTTGCAAAATAGAACAAACATGACAATATTCTGTTTAAAATGTAGGCTACATTTAAAATGTAAAATGTTCACTTAATTTACCGTTTTTGTTGAACGTTGTAAAAACCATTTGGATATTCCGGGAAATTTGTTCTTGATAAAATCTGTTGGATGTCTGCAAAGCCATTTCTCTAAATGGCATGTCATAACCACCAGGGGGCGACATTTTATTTACATAAATAGTTATAAGCATAAATCTATAAGAGGATCCTTCGTTTGCATTATTCAGATCAAAAAAGCTGGCATGATTGAACAAAACACTCAGTTACATGAGGAAACAGATCTAATTTCTAGCAGTACCGGCGATGAGGGAGTGTAGGCGTTTGATCAGAGAGGAGTCAGCGACTTTCTGTGTGATAAAGAGCCCAAGAGCTGTTGGAGTGAGGATGTAATGATCCTGACTGTTCACACACACACACACACACACACACACACAACACACACACACACAAACACACACACAACCCACCACACATAGCGTGAACGTAAAAGTAGGGCACATTAATTACAGGCGAAGGAAAGAGAGATAAGCAGACAGCCTGCGTGAGGAAAGCAGTACAGTGCAGCTAGAGTAACAAACCACACAGAAGTATGCGATAAAGCTGTAATTTGGAAGATCCACCTGAAATATGAGTCAAATGACCATCTATGCAAAGCTAATCATCTGTGTGATATGCTAAAGATGTGTGGTGGAGCAATAGGGGAGTATTAGTGACCACATTTTTTTGATGTTCATTGCAGATTAATGTTGATAAAACTTCATTTGACAATCTCTAAACCACAAGTAGTAAAATCATGCATGGTAATTGCACGTAACCAAAAAAATCATTATATTAATGTACCTACATTTACATACTATATATTTACTATCTAAAATAATATAAAACAATAATATTTAGATATATAATCATTTAATTAGATTTATTCAAAATATATTTAGGATTTAATCATAATGTATGTCATTTTAATTCATTTGTTTTCTTTGAAATGTAATCAAAATTAAATGATAACTTTATTAAAACCATTTTAATGTGCATTAACAGTTTTTTTTTCTACATGACATCATCCTTAAATTTTGAAGTATGTTGCATGAGATGGGTGTGTGTTTATGTGCTTGAACGTCATACCTGAACTGAAGGGAATGGAGTACACAAAGGTGCCGGGCACCTGCTCTGCGGCTCTTTTATACCACAGAGGAAAGTGATCTGCATTAAAGACGCCCTCCTTGTCTTCAGCAGTGAGGAAATCTCTGCAAACACATGCAGCCGTGGAGGATACTTTACTCCATCGTTCATCATTTACACTTAGAGGCCTTTTATTGGCTAGTGTAATGAGATGAGAATCTGTCATTGGCCGGTCATTTGGACTCACTGATTGGTCAGCTGCTCGGGAACCACAAACAGGTTAGTTCTGGAAAGACCAGTACGAGTGCCGAGAAAAGCGATCTCAACCCCTTTATCAGAGTTCCTAATGATAAAAGCAAACAAAAACAGTTTTAGGCAAGATTCTGTATGTGGCAAGATGGTGTATGAATGGTCTCACAGTTGTCCTAACCAGTCAACCAACAAAATTTACTAAAAACTAGCTGCAAAAACAGCCTGTATAGATTTAAAAGGGAAATGAAAATTCTGTAATTAATTACTCACCGTCATGTCATTCCAAACCCATAAGACCATCTTCGGAACACAAATTAAGATATTTTTGATGAATCTGAGAGCTTTCTGATCCTGCATATTCAGCAATGCAACTACCTCGTTCAAGGCCCAGAAAGTAGTAAGGACATTGTTAAAATAGCCTGTGGGTAGTTGTGTTGCGTTTATGGAGGTTCAGAAAGAAAGCTCTGGATTTAATCAAAAATAAATTTTAATTTGTGTCGAAGAGATGAATGAAAGTATTACGGGTTTGCGAAGCACATGAGGTGAGTAAATTAATGAAGATTTCATTTTTGGGTGAACTATCCCTTTAAAGAGAACAGCAGGAGGTGGAAAATAGTTATCTAAGACTAAATTTATTAAACTAAGATGCTTCTTAAAGCTAATTTAGTAAATACGACCAAGTAAATGCCCAAACTCACTCAGACTTATTAAGGGCCAGTCCAGTCCAGTACGCTTCTAAGGGAGCCGTTACTACAGCGTCAAACAAAACCTGCTGAATCAGCTCTCTGTCACCTACAACACACACGAGAGGACATTTACACACTCCATTATACTCATCGGACACAGGCTTTCATGGGGACAGTTTTTAAACGACTGAGGTAATTTTGTAAGTAAGATTTAAGATAGATGAAGGACAATGTGGCAAAACTTTGCAGGAGCAACTGCTACTGTACTGTATACTGCAGTATGAAATTGAGCTCATTTAATTGAAAACTGATTGAGCTGAAAAGAAAAATCGTTTGAGAGATGGAACAACTTGTTATTTTGATGAAAGATTATGAAGACAAACATTTCTCCTTAGAATAATGTGCACTGATGAATCGATTATAATAAGACCAGAAACATGTATTAAGAAAGCAAACATGGTCAAATCTATTTGAAATGCTGCTCACATTTGAGATGTGGTTTACGGCTGGTCATGAAGAGTTTGATGGCCTGAACTTGAGTCAGGTGACGATGCTCATGGTGCTCATCTGTGTTACAGTATGTCCTGAAATAACAGAAAATGGTACAATATATTACTTGTGTGATTAATAAAACTAACAGAACATGTTATAGGCTTCTGTAGCCTATGTTGTGTATAAATAGAGGTCTTTACCATTCATCAGCAAGGGCAACATCGGGTTGCTCCAGATCATGTAGACCTAAAAAACAAGCGTGGATAAGAGTTTAGAGAGAATTTCTACATGCTTTCTGTTTATACTGTTTATAATTCGCAAGTAGTATGCAAGTAAAAGGCTTTTTAGCCCAACTGTAAAAACGTTCACCTTCAGGCTGTGTTACACATATCTTTTTGCTATGAAATATTTAATTATTTTATAAAGTAAATGTAAGAACAACTTTTATATAAGCAACTGTTTGGGCATAATTAAGAATAATTATGTTTTTTTCGTCTTTGAGTAGGCCTATGAGTCTGAACTTTTTATATATATATATATTTTGTCTAAAGGTCAGTAAACTATTAATTTTTTAAAGACATTTTTGACTATTTATTTAATATGTCAGGCTTCAGAGGGATTTATATTAAGGGAATAATTTCAGCAATATAAATAGCCCAATAAATTCTGAAATGTTTTAAATGTTCATAAACAAAAAATATGTAAAGGGCCACTGAAAAAAAAATGATGTGGGTTACATATAAATATTTCAAATTCCCACATAGAAAAATGAAAAAAAAAAGAATGTATAACAATGATGAAACATAAAAAATAACTTCTAAACTCCAAAATGCAAGACCTTTTATAGGATTGCTAACTTGTGAAATATTCACAAGTAATGAAAACAACAAAATATATGTGATTTACAGCTACAAGACGAGAATATATTCAAGCATTTGAACCATAAAAATTAACTCTCTTTGGCATTGGTTTTCATAAGTCTTGCTAATAAAGTAAATGTTCACCGGCTTCTAGTGAAACATTTCCCTTGAAGAAGTATTTCCCATGTCCTCGAGAGAGCGCCACACCAACACTACAAAACATATAAAAAATATAATTTCAAAAGTCAGCCACATACTTTCAATCAACGTTTGTTCAAATGTAAAATATTTACATGCACGAGACATCACCTACCTAAACGGAGTTCCTTTAATATCAGTATAGTAATAATCATTGTGCATCGTCAAGACACGTTTCTGGTGGGGAACAAATTTAAAGATAAAAGATTATGAAGTTAAGCTGTCCAGTGAGGTGTATTTTTGATACTTTGCTATTATTCTAATAGATTATGATACTAATATCATATCTATTCTGGTTTTGCATGCCAAGATAAAAAAAAAAAAAAAAAAGAAAAAAATCATTACCCCGTGGCCACGGGTCTTTTTACTTCCATGGAGAAAGTGCCAGTTCGTCTGTTCACCATTGCTGTGCGTAACTACAAATAAACACATTTATGAAGCAGCACTTATTCACTTTAATACTATATTGCAACACTTCTAAAACACTTTATGCAAGTATGTGAACCTAATGCATAACAGGACTGGGAACCTGCAAAGCACTTGCATCTGCATACTTGCATAAAGTATGTTTCTGGTCTAAATGTACAGCAGTGAGTGCACTCATTAAAAACTGGTCCATACAACATCCTCTGTGTCCTCCCATTCCACCTCGGACAGGTCCACGCTGCTGTAACTGGGTTTCTTCCTCTTCTGGCCATCCTGGTACTGCAGGAAGAGACACAAAGAGGACAGGAAATGCTTTAGAAGACGGCAGTGCATTTACAGTTAGGAACTGGGATCATACGGGTAACACAATGGAGACAGAAACATACAGTACATGGTGATAGAGGCCATTAGTCACTCCTGCTCCTTGGGTTTCCAATTAGCACTGCACCTTTATGGTGTCTAATCAGATGATGAGGCGTGTTAAAGGTGCTGTAAACAATTTCCTCAGTTTCACCGTTTTGCTAACTTTCTCCAAAACGATCTAAGCAATCCCAAACGTAGAGTATGACTGACAGGGACAAAGCAATTCTGATTGACTGGTTTTCTGATTAAGAGTTTTCTGGTTTTCTGATAGGCTTAAATGCGTGGACCGTTTCCCTGACTCTTATTTACTGTTTACACAATCTAGTGCTGTCACTGAGACAGGTTTGATTTCTGAGGACAGCTATTTTACTGGTATCTGTCAGTAGTTGGGACATTTTATGTGTTGTATTCCAAAAAGTTGCTTACAGCACCTTTACATAAGAGAAACATCTAATGTGTGCAGCGCTGAGGGACTCCAGGAGCAGGATAGACAAACTGTGGAAATGAGTTTTGTTTGCACACTATCAGAGCAGCCAGTATTCGGCTTATGGGGATCTGTGTCAGAATAATCTGTCTAATCTTTTTTGCTCAGATTGGCTTTGGAACTTTAGTCAGTCAGTGGCTCTGTTCCAATCCCTAATGAGTTGTCTTGCCATCTGCTATCTACACAGGCAGCATTCTAAACAAAATAACCTCATAAGTTACTGAATTCAAACACTTCAATTCAGAATTCAAACACTATGTAGATAGCAACTCAACATTAACGGTTACTCACATGTGCCATGCAAATAGTGTTCTTCATGTGGAGCACACGAGAAGCCACTGAAAAGCAACTTATTATATTTCAATTACTTGCCAAGGCAACATTTCTAATTTCTTTCTTTTTTAAAACAAAGTTTTTCACCAATAATTTTATTGAATTTTATTGTTTATTCAAGGGACTGGTGCACTGTAATGAAATATGCAGGGTTTGGTGACCATATATTACAAGAATATACATATATACAATAGAAGATAATACATATATAATTAATACTTTATTTTTTTTTTTTTTTTTTTTGTTTTTTTTTTTTTTTGGATGAATTCAAAACTATAACAACCGCCAGTGTTATTTTCGTTTAGTATTATTAGATTTTATTAATATTTTGAATTGGCTTTTTTATATTTTCAGTTTTCATTGTAATTTTTAGGTGATAGTAAGTATTATGTGGCTTGTCATTTATTTGTTTATTATTATTTATTTTGAATTTTTAAAATATATATATATATGTTTCAATTACTTGCCAAGGAAACATTCCTAATTTTCATGTTTTTTTTTACTTTGAATTTTTACCTAATTTTTTTATTTTATTTAATTTTTATTATTAGTTGTTTAGTTGAATAATCAAAATATTTAAATTATTATAGTAAAAACACAAAATTGCAAAGAACATTAATAATGAGAAAATATTTCATTTTTTATTAGATAATGCATAATGCTTGCTACTATTTGAAACACCGTTCGCATTATTTGTCTATAATGCCTAGAAAATTCGTCTAGACGTTCAGCTCACTAAGGTTTGGAACAGAGCCTAAAAATATCTCAAAAGTTGAATAAGAATGTTACTTTGTGTCACACTTGAATCCAGACAAGTTCAATGCTACTTACACTAATAATACACATTTTAGCATATACCACATCCAATGACATTGTCCCTGTTGAGCAACACAGAGTCAGTGTGGTCTGTAAATACACACTCTTAACACACACTCAGAAGCCTTGACTGATGCACACCACCGCTACGCAAACACAAACTAAAACACAGCAGCACTGGAGCCACATTACGATGAGAACACCAACATGTTCACGACACACAGAGAGCACGCAACACGCCACACAACACAAACACGCAGTCACGCGGGGTGACTGAGAGTGGGGTGAGGGGTGTCCCTGTGAAGGGTAAGTTACCTCAGTGCTCTGATCAGCCCTGGCAGGCACATGAATGGGCTTTTATTCCTGCATGCAATATATCAGAGGAAAAGGGTTGGGATTACAAAAACTACATCTCCCATGATGCACTTCAGCGTCCCACCAGCGCTCTCACAAGCACACACTGCATGTGTGGGTAGATTTTACCTGAGCCAGCTTGTTGGGGTGTGGATGTAGTTGATTGTATCATATTTTAGCTCTATTTTAGGCGGTGTTTGAAATCATAATCCTAATATAAGGCTGGAAATGGGCCCAAATGGTATCAGTCCTTACCAGGGGCCTCAGGTCGGGATGTGTCAGGATATATCCATTATTGGTAATGGCAAACGCATATCCATGTATTCCTAGCTGGAGAAAAGAAGATACGATTTAAAAAATGATAGCATTAATACACTCCTGCCCGCTTTAAGATACAGAGTGTAAAATCGAACAGATTAAAATTGATTTTGAAATCCTGGCTATTTATTGGTGGTAACAGCCTACCTTGTGTTTCGGGATGGTTTTCATTAACTCCTGAATGGGGATGTCAGTGCCTACGACACCTAGCAGGATGCCTTGGTTTTTCTGTGGAGGGACACTTGCTGTGAAATCACGCTATTTTCACACATATGCGTATTCATACATAAAGTGTGCACATTCATTTTTGGATAGACACTGGTACAAATAACAACAGACTGGCAGGTTTGAAAACAGATGAGGAGTTTAACAAGTCATTTGAAGTTTTTATATGGTGGATATTAATTATCATTGAAACTCATTAATTATGAAATATAAGAGAAACACTGTCAATATTATAGTGTACTATTAATGAGAGTGTTTTGATGAGTTTGATTAAGAAATTAAACATGAAAAAAAAAAGATTTTAAAAAAACGTTTTAATGCAATTATAAATCTTCATGCTTCCCCCCCCCCCCCCAAAACACAAACCCTCTAAAAAGTGGGACTTTAAAAGTATACGAGAGATTTGTGTGAGAAAGAGACAACTGACAAATCATTCTTTTGGTAAAAATCTTTTTAATGAATCGGATGATGATGATGTTTTTAAGTATACATTTTAGAATAACAGTAAATATTGCTAGTTATATTCTACAGTATTAATTATTAGTACTAATAATATCAAATATAATAATAATATTAATAATATTAAAATTGTCATTATAGTTCCATAAGGAACTTTTTAGAATATATGTTTTAGAAGATACATGAAACATGACTGTTCGGTTTTAATTAGATTTTCATTTAAATTTGAAACATAACATTAGATTAATAGTGTATTAATAATATAATATTTTATTATTTTGTTTATTATTGAGTTCCTATGAACTATAACTATTCATAGGGTATATATAATATTAACTACATTAATATTGGACAGTTATTTAAATTATTAATGAATATACACTATTGATATTTTAGAGGTATGTATATAGGTCCATATGGATATTTGTAGAATATCAATTTTAGAATATTACCTAATACTGATAGTCGTATTTACTTAATATTAATTATTAATACTATCAACATCAAAATTCAAATGTGTATTAATATTGATATTAATAACATTAATATTGTTATTATAGTTTTAAATGAAAACTTTGTAAAATATACTATTACAGTTATTATAGTTCCACATGGAAACTTAGTAGAATGCACATTTTAGAATATACATTAATATTGATAGTTATTCATTAAGATTAATTATTAATAATATCAAAATGTAAAAAAGAAACTAGTATTAATATTGACATTAATAATATGAATATTGTTTTTATAGTTTCATACGGAAACCTAAATATATACGTTTTAGAATATACTTTAATACTAGTACTGTATGTATGTGTTTTTTATTTATGTGTTTAGTTCTGACACACACACACACACACACACACAGACACCCACACACACACCCACACTCCCACCGTTATCTGGTGCTAAACCAAGCATGGCGACTGTGGCATCGGGTTTGGGCCGTTATTCTCTCCAAGCTGCTGACAGATCAACAGAAAACTTTCAGATTTAAATTTACATGAACATCTGAGAAAAACACATACAATAAAGACTTTGGATGGATATTAATCGCCAGGGCCGGTTCATACGCTCACATTGTGTTGTCCTACTGGCCTTCAGATCAAGGAAGTTGCTGCGACATGAAATATTCAAACCAACGTTTTGATTAATGGCCGTGCGAGGTGTAGACAAGTGAAGGGTGATCTGGTGAAGATGGTTCATCTCTGTAGCTGAACCGTAAGCTCAGCTGCGGGCACGATGAGGGCTGACATGATTTAACGCATGAGCTCGCTGAAACTAGGTCTGCTATTCCCTCACCTCACCCTTATGTGTGTGTGTCCATTGTGCATGTTTTACAGTAGCCCTTGAGAGGATTCGTGAATGCAGTTGTTTGTGTTTGTAAAAGAGGAAAACAGAGAGAAAACAAAAAGAAATGTTGTAAAAAATACCATTTCAGTAAATAATTACCAAACCAGAACAATTCTCTTAAAATATTATGAGATAGTTCACCCAAAAATGAAAAATTTGTCATCATTACTCACCCTCATGTCATTCCAAAACTGTGAGAATTATTTATTTATTTGTTTTTGTTTGTTTGTTTGTTTATTTCTAGGGGAACAATAAAATACAATAAAAAAACAGCATTAAAGTATTATAAAATTGGTCCACATGGCTTGTGTGCTATATTAAAAGTCTGAAAAGACTGAAATTTGAATAAATTTTTTTGCTGGAAAATCTTCTCTGTTGTTGTTTTCGAATCCCATTTCTGTTCATGTACATTCATATATGGCACATCAAAACATGTCCTTTTGGGTTTGTTATCAATGACACAAAATGTCAATCTTTGGGTTGTGTGTCTTATGACTAATCAAATTGTTGGCATCAAACCTGGTGTGACGTGTTTTGATGAACCATATTTAAATGTCATATGAATGTAAATGAGCTACATCACAAGAAAAAAGATTGAAAGAAGTGTCTTCTGCTCACCAAATCTGCATTTACTTGTTTAAAAATGTAGTGAATATTGTGAAATATTATTATAATTTAAAATAACGGTTTTCTATTTTTAATATATTTTAAAATGAATTTATTCCTTGATCAAAGCTGAATTTTCAGCATCAAACTCTAGTCTTCAGTGTCACATGATCCTTCAGAAATCCACCCTCTACCTACAGATGCGATTGAATTCTGAGAACCTTCTTATTATTATCAAGTGAAAAATAGTTTATGCCGTATTTGAATGAATTATTTAATGAATAGAAAGTTTAAAGTACAACATTGAATTAGAAATCTTTGTCTATACATATTTATGGAGTTGGAACAAAATCAGAAAATGAATGCTTACAGATTCTTTTGGAGTGAACAATTTCATTATTTTGGTGAAGTATCCCTTTAAATCTTGTTTTCAGTGTGTAACATTAAGTATCACTGGCTGTGTTCCACTGTCAGAAAGAGGGATTTAAAGTCTCTCTTATTCTGTCTCACATTTGAGAGCTCAAAAAAACCAACAACCTCAATTTGAGTTTGGTCCAACATTTGTTCAGTCTGGTTGGCTTCGTGCAGAACACTAGAGGTGTATCCTGCAGGAGCCAAATTGAAATCTGTGAATTAACCTTGTGCTTCCCCGTTCCTCTCCTTCCCCCTCTTCCCTTCTCTTTCTCCCAGTCTCTGCCTCTTTCACCCCCTCTGCTCCAATGTCAGTTTTATTACGGCTTTAGGATATAAAAGCCAATGATCCACAAACTGATGAAGGGGGTGTCCTCAGTGGCCAAGATACAGCATACCCAACAAACTCCGGAGAACAAGTCCCAACAACTACGCTATGCCGTTGTGTGTGTGGGAGAGAGAGAGAGAGAGGGAGGGTCAAAGAGTAGGGTGGGTGCGAACACGGTGCATTTGTTTGTGTGCGTGTGTGTGTTTGTGTGTGTGAGTGTGTGTGTGTGTGGTGTGTGTGGTGTGTGTGTGTGTGAGGTGACGTGTGTGTGTGTTGTGTGTGGTGTTTGTGTGTGTGTGTGTGTGTGTCTGTGGTAGAATGGCTCTTATCAGAAATGGAATGGCACAGCGGTCGGTGTTGCAGTTCTCGACATACCCAGCAGAGTGAAGCCAAACCCTATCTCTGACCACATCTCGCCCTCTCTGGCTTTTATCTATTGCACTCTCTGCCTGCTTTCTGCGCTTCCCTGTAGCACTTTGCACCATATCCACGTTCAAGAACTAATAAAATGTTTCAGATTCCAGAAACGGAATGCTGAAAGCAAATTACAATGAGGAAATGCTGCAAGACACCAGTGACAGAATGGACACAAACAGGCTCTGTTCCAAAACCTAGTCAGCTGCCTTGCTGACTACCGTCTACATAGGAAGCATTCTAACTAGTTAGATTTAGAACATTCGGTGTCATATGTCATACAAGTAGTGCTAAAAGTGCAAGTAAACCTCCAATAAGCATAAATATACAACAATCATTGGGTAAAATAATCACATTTTAATCACAGAATTTACACACTATTTTAGTTATATTTTTCAGTAGTGAAAAAATTAACTATATACATACAATCTACAATTTATACACTCAGAAGAAAGGTACAAAGCTGTCACTGAGTCGGTACTCTTTCAAAACTAATAAAATTTAATATTTTTGTACTAATATTGATTACGATTGATTATGAAAATTATGATTTTGTAATGTTTTTGAAATAAGTATCTTATGCTGTAAAAACAGTAATAATGTTGTGAAATATTATTACATTTTAAAATAACTTTTCTATTGTAATATATATATTAAAATGTAATGTATTCCTGTGATGCAAAGCAAAATTTTCAGCATCATTACTCTATTACTTAACTCATTACAAATTATTATTATTATCAATGTTAAAGAACAGTTTTAATAGAATAATTTTAATTTTAATCACTTAAAGTGAACTTGTTGAATAAAAGATTTTTTATTTTTTTTGCATACAACAGAAATCTTTGGAATGGTAGTGTATTATGATTTCCATAAAAATATTAAGCAAGACAAAAAAATAAACCGCTGATAATAATAAGAAATGTTTCTTTGAGCAGCAAATAAGCAGAGAAAATGAAAAATTTAGCTCTGCATAACAGCCTAAATTACATTTAACTATATTAAAGCAGTTGCTTTAAAATGGTAATAATATGTACTTTTAAGGTACTAATATGCACTCTTTAGGGGTAAATAAGGTATAAAAGTGTACCTTTAAGGTAATGCCCCAGTGACAACTTTTGTACCTATTTTTCTTAAAGTCTGCCTACAATCTGTTTTTTCTCCCTTTAAACTTGTTGCAGTGCATTCTGGGACTGCCTGGTTCACTACGTGCTGCCATCGAAATTTGGCTGTTATTAGCTATCTTAGGAGGAACAGCCTTCATGCTGTGTGCGCCCTAAAAATGCTACCTCCATAGGCAGCTCGCTAGGTTTGGGAACAGAGCCACAGAGACACCGGTTACGACTGTTACCTTGTGCGCCTGTGCGAGCTATAGGGACACAGGGAGAAAAATAATATGTGTCATTGACATGTGTTCACGTCTACACACATACAAGAGACACACTGCACGGTGTGTGACCTGATCTGCTTCTCGTAGTGCTCACTGAATGGAAGAGTGTCTTGATGAGACCTTCAGGGAGTTAACGGAGCTACTAATGAGGACTGAGTTGCATTTTATGAAGGTGAATAAATGTAGAAAACACATAGACTTAGTAGAGAAAATACTTTGGATGTTTTAGACAAACCCATAGCAAACCCTTTACAAAAATGTACCATAGTGGCATTGATTTCTGCTAAAATACCATAGTTACTACAGTAGTTGTTGGTACCGTAAATAAATAATAAAATAATATTACAGTGCAAGAAGTTTCTTTTCTGTTATTTTGTTTATTTATTTTTGATAACTGTGGTGATTTATAACTAAAAGTGTGGTATCTTATTAAACTAACATTCGTATTTTTGCAGAAACTATGGTTCACATTGTACGTTTCTGTGAAGGGATACGGATGCTGTACACACGCAACATGATGTGATTATTTATACTTACTGCGCTGTCCACATAGGCTTCAGTCCACACTGTGTCGTGTTCATGGTCGATAACTTTAGGTCTGCTCATCACGTGCAAATACCGCATCACGTTCTCCTGAACGTCAGCCAGCGTGGAGATCTGACTAAAGTAACCTAAACAACACAGCAACATTGCAGATTAACCTTATATATATACAGTGCCGTGAAAAGGTTTTTGCCCCCTTCCTGTTTTTTTAATTTTTTGCATATTTGTCACACTTAAAAGATTCAGGTCATCAAACAAATTTTAATATTACACAAAGATAATGCAAGTAAATACAAAATGCAGTTTTTAAATGATGATTTCATTTATGAAACGAAAAAAGCTGTCCAAACCTACCTGGCCCTACGTGAAAAAGTATTTGCCCCCTCCTGTTAAATCATGAAAGAACTGTGATTAACCACATTATTTTAGAAAGCGGAGTTAAATTTCACTAGCCACACCCAGGCCTGATTACTGCCAGACCTGTTGAATCAAGAAATCACTTAAATAGAACCTGTCTGACAAAGTGAAGCATGCTTAAAGAGCAACACATCCTGCCGCGATCTAAGAAATTCAAGAACAGATGAGAAAACAAATAGTTGACATGTATCAGTCTGAGGTTATAAAGGGTTATGAAGCCATTTCTAAATCTTTGGGACTCCAGTAAACCACAGTCAGAGCCATTATCCACAAATGGAGAAAACTTGGAACAATGGTGAACCTTCCCAGGAGTGGCCGGCCTAGTAAAATTACTCCAAGAGCACAACGACGGTCATAAAAGAACCCAGAACAACATCTAAAGAACTGCAGGCCTCACTTGCCTCAATTAAGGTCAGTGTTCATGATTCAACAATAAGAAAGAGACTGGGCAAAAACGGCATCCATGGGAGAGTTC
Organism: Sinocyclocheilus anophthalmus; assembly: GCA_018155175.1. Classification (NCBI taxonomy): domain Eukaryota; kingdom Metazoa; phylum Chordata; class Actinopteri; order Cypriniformes; family Cyprinidae; genus Sinocyclocheilus; species Sinocyclocheilus anophthalmus. The sequence continues at coordinate 50,349 of JADLZN010000754.1, read as the reverse complement.
CAAGGCAAAAGCCACTGCTGACCAAAAAGAACACAAAGGCTCGTCTCACATTTGCCAAAAAATATCTTGATTATCCCCAAGACTTTTGGGCAAATATTATGTGGACTGATGAGACAAAAGTTTAACATTTAGGAAGGTGTGTGTCCCGTTACATCTAGCGTAAAACAAACACAGCATTTCATAAAAAGAACATCATACCAACAGTCAAACATGGTGGTGGTAGTGTGATGGTCTGGGGCTGCTTTGCAGCTTCAGGACCTGGACGACTTGCCATAATTGACGGAACCATGAATTCTACACTCTATCAGAAAATCCTGAAGGAGAATGTCCGGCCATCAGTTTGTGACCTCAAGCTCAAGCGCACTTGGGTTATGCAGCAGGACAATGACCCCAAACACACAGCAAGTCCACCTCTGAATGGCTCAGAAAAACTAAATTAAGGTTTTGGAGTGGCCAAGTCAAAGGCCGGACTTAAATCCGATTGAAATGCGTGGCATTTCATTAAACAGTCCTGCATGCCGAAAACCTCCAATTGGGCTGATTAAAACAATTCTGCAAAGAAGATGGGCCAAAATCCTCCACGCGATGTGAAGATCATTGCCAGTTATCCAACAAGCTTGATTTGCAGTTGTTGCGACAAAGGGTGGCCTTGGCAAGCCAATATTAGATTTAGGGGGCAATTATTTTTTCACGTAGGGCCAGGTAGGTTTGGACAGTTTTTTTTCCCTTAATAAATGAAATTATTTTTTAAAAACTGCATTTTGTATTTACTTTTGTATTATCTTTGTGTAATATTGAAATTTGTTTGATGATCTGAATTTTTTAAGTGTGACAAATATGCAAAAAAACTAACAAAAACAAAAAACAATGGGGCAAAACTTTTTCACAGCACTGTATATATATATATGCAAAATACATTTTGGTAACAATTTTTATGAACCCTGCAATACCTTCTTTTAAATGTATTTATAATACATATTATGATCCTATCATTATCATTATAATATATAAGACATTTGCATTGTTACAATAATTTTTTCTTTCAGACAAACGTTGCTCTTTTTGAAGAATCCTGAAAATTCCACAAAAATATTAAGCAACACAACTGTTTTCAGCATTAATAATAATAATAATAAATGTTTCAGCATATAGAATGATTTCTGTTGGGCCATGTTGTGTGACAAAACAGTAAAATTCTAAAATATATTAAACAGAAAAGTTATTTTAAATTGTACTAATATTTCACAATATTACAGTTTTTACAGCTAACTGTACAAATAAAAGCAGCTTTGGTGAGGTTTATGATCAAAAACATCTAAAAATGTTACAGACTCCAAATTTTTGAACGGTAATATACAGTATATTCTCATGTATATTTTGACTAAATGCATTTTAGTAACACTTTGCATAAAGTCTGTAAATATACTGTATTTTTACAGATTTACTTACTGCGACATTCTTTTAAAAGGTATTCATAATGCTTTAAATGAGATATTATAGTCTTTCTTTTTGTATTCATAGTTCATGGTTATTGACTTTAAATGATTAAAATTATAAAGACAATATACTGGTTGATTATCAGACGCATTTTCCATCCATTTGGCAGTGTTGAAAATGTGTATGTACAACTGCAGAGGCTCCAGGTGCAGAGCTAGAAACTCTCAGCATGGTGTGTGTGTGCGCGTTCCTCATCCCGCAGCTAGTCATCCGTGGCGTGGGCACATGGGAGTGATCTATGCTGTGCAGCCACGGGAGCCAGGCTGACAGGAAGAGTGATTTAGGCTCAGTTGACCCTTGACCTCTGCATGTCAGCTCTGCGAGTTGAGCCAGTTTCTGTCACACTCCCATCAAGCACTCAACACTCGCGTGGTTTCCTCCAGCCTTCACACCAATAAACCCACAACGCTGGGTTTAGCTTCCGTGACCAGCAAAACCCAGCCAGGATAATTAATTAACTAATTAGCAAATATTTTAATGGAATATAAATCAAATTCAGTTTGTCATTTGGAAGATCATCCCCCCCCCAAAAATCACAAACCTTTATTGGCACACGCCATCCATTTTAGGTTATCAGCGAATGCAGATTCACGGCCAATCAAGTAGGGGAATATACGAACCTATGGAGAAAAAGAAAAAAGTGTCTTTTAACTCTTACAATGAAACTATGTTACACAGAATTACTTGTAGCTTGCTTGCTACAGTTGCAAATATGTTGAATTCGTACAACACATATTAATTGCAATAATGTTGGTCTGTTAATTTTCATTCTCTGTTTCTCCAGCATGGTTCTCCATGCGTGAAAACACCACAGCAGCAGAGCTCTGAATTTAAACCAAATAATCTGCGTGTTTCCAAACAAGGCAATTTCCCACGTCAGGGTAAATCCTGTTACTGGATTACTGCATTGGAAAACAACTGCCGTGACACATACTTAAATACAACAACTGTGTAACAAACCCGTTAGGGGAAAATTGTTCACCATATGGTTTAAGATCAGTTTTAGGATATTACCAGGATCTGCTGAGCTACTCAGAGTGACAGCTAGACACACCCGCAGGGGAAAAGATGGCGTTCAGGGTTTTACATATTTCTTTTCTTTTCTTTCTTTTAAAAAATTCCATTAGTGAGACTGTTAAAAATACAGGCCCTAAATCCAGTGTAGTTTAGATATTATATACTATTAAGTGTTATTAAATATTTTGAAGTAGCTGTTATTTTTTTATTTTTTGTTTCCAGTTTCGTAATGTATTGTGTGATTTTGTCATTTATCGTTTTTATATTTCTGTTAGCTTAATAGTTTTGTTATGTTTTTTTGAATTTTAGCGCTTTAAACTATTTCAGTTTTTAAATTAGTTTTTATTTTTTTATTTTATTTTATTTCAGCTTTATGTAAATTAGTAAAAATGATTTTAATCGTTTTAGTTTACAGTAACAACCCTGCTTACAACATGTATTACGTTAAATGCAATGTCAAGTGAGAAATGCATCTAAACAATGTAAAACTTAATTTTGTAGTTTCTTTGTCAAGTTAAAAACACTATTAAATGCATGTGTCAAGATGCTCTTGCGGGGAGACAAAAGAATAAAATTTAACAACAAACGATATGAGTTACAGAGAACAAAAAAGATTTTTATTAATAGATGCTTAATAGATCTTGTCCAAAATGTACATCCTTGAATGTTTATAACTTTTTATTTATAAATTGGTGCACAGAAGGTCTGGGGTCTCAAGAAACGTACCATCACTCTCATGTTTTTATTATTCTGCGCCACTATTCATTTGTTCTCTCTTCCCTTCCTCTTTTTCATTCTCCATCCCTCCATTTCTCAGTACATTGCCTGTCTCCCATGTATAAATGGTTTTTGATTCCACCAAATCTGAGCGGTTACACAGCAGGGGGCCAGTGACACATCACACACAACACACACACACACACACAACACAAAACACACACACACACAAACACACACACACACACACTTCCTCTGCAGGGCTGTAAAAGCATTTCTCCCCCCGCCGATTAGGACATGAGACTCAGACTTACACACACGACCAATACAGGGCAGAAATGTTCTCTTAACATGTTCACCTGAATCCCGAATGCTTTATGAACATGTCTGGTAGCGCAAACTGCACCGTAGTTGGCAAACACTGGTTCACAGGGTCAATCGGGTGATTGATTCAGCACCGCCAAGGGCAGATACACGAGCAAACCCTCCAAATCAGTTTATTCAACACTTTCCCCCATGTTTGAAGAGTGTGTCAAATAAGCTGGTGCTGTCAGCAATTCAATATACATTAACACACTTTTTCAGACAACCACCGCAGGAGCCAAACACAATTCTTCAAAATGTCAAAACGCTCTCAAAAGGGAATTTTACACTTGTGCTGGGGTGAAAAAAAAGCAATCATAACTAAATCCATAAAGTAAGAGAAAACACGCTGCACTTAGGCAGGAAACGAACCAATATACTTCAAAGAAATAATGCTGCAGTTTATAATGTATCTCAAGTAAGATTTAATGATACATATTTATGATTTTGATGCTTTTAAACTGAAAATGTGGTTGTTATGTGCAGAAAACCTCCTTTTTGATCATTTTCCTAATCTTACCTTGCGCTCAGGCCAGTTATATTTGGCGAAAACATCATCGTGCATTTCAGTGCCTCCATCTGTTATCAGCATGATCGCCTGACTACATGAACTTCCTCGGCCGGTCTGATTAATCTGCACAGTGAGAGGGAATGATAAGGAGACATGAGAGAGAGAGAGAGACTTTTCATTATGAGAATGAGAATTCAGCTCGACAGAATAAGCTTAAACTATCAGCCTTAGAGAGATTCACTAACACATAAAGCTAAAACTTAACAACAGAATCAAACAGGAAATTGTCTTCAAAATGGTTTCTGCATTTACATTACCAGTCTGTGAAAAGAGATATATCCGATACTGTGTTTATGCTGTATGATACATCCTGAATGCTGATTGGTCAATGTCAAGAGTGACTAGCTAAAGTATTGTAGCAATGGCCCTAAATTAACTACTGTACTTTTTTCAGTATCAGTAGCTTAGAATTGGACACAAAATAGCACAACTTTGTAATATTTTATTGTTTAGTTATGTTATGATTACGTTGGTTGCATACAGTATGTGTGTGATTACTGTACAGGTAACAATGCATTAACATTATTTGCAAAGTATTGCATGTTATGATCAAATCTTTGTATGCAGACAACAGACAAGATCATGTACAAACAAAAAGATAATATAAGGTTATAATTGCAGCCAGGTTCAAAAGTCATCTAGTAGAAATTTGTAATAATAATAAGAAAAAACAAAATAATAATAACCTATACAATGTCATATAAAATGTGAGTTAAAATTGTATTTTTAAAGGTAAGTTGGTAATATTTTTACATACATTTTTGTTTTGGTTATAGGTTCTTGTTAAGAGGGCTCTTATGGACAACAATGATTTATGTGAATCAAAAATACTGTGAATACTGTGGTGTGAAAAAGTGTTGGCCCCTTCGTGATTTCTTATTTTTTTTCATGTTTGTCACACTTTAATGTTTCAGATCATCAAACTAATTTAAATATTACACAAAGATAATGCAAGTAAATACAAAATGCAGTTTTTAAATGATGATTTCATTTATTAAGGGAAAAAAAAGCTGTCCAAACCTACCTGGCCCTACGTGAAAAATTAATTGCCCCCTCCTGTTAAATCATGAAAGAACTGCAATTAACCACATTATTTTAGAAAGCTGAGTTAAATCTCACTAGCCACACCCAGGCCTGATTAACGCCAGACCTGTTGAATCAAGAAATCAAGGAAATCACTGAAATAGGACCTGTCTGACAAAGTGAAGCATGCTTAAATAGCAACACATCATGCCTTGATCTAAAGAAATTCAAGAACAGATGAGAAACAAAACAGTTGACATGTATCAGTCTGGAAAGGATTATAAAGCCATTTCTAAGGCTTTGGGACTACAGCAAACCAAGAGCCATTATCCACAAATGGAGAAAAATTGGAACAGTGGTGAACCTTCCCAGGAATAGCCGGCCAACCAAAATTATTCCAAGAGCACAACAACGACTCATCCAATAGGTCATAAAAGAACCCAGAACAACAACTAAAGAACTGCAGGCCTCACTTGCCACAATTAAGGTCAGTGTTCATGATTCAAAAATAAGAAAGAAACGGCATCCATGGGAGAGTTCCAAAGCAAACGCCACTGCTGACCAAAAAGAACACAAAGGCTCGTCTCTCATTTGCCAAAACATATATTGATATCCCCAAGACTTGTGGGCAAATATTCTGTGGACTGATGCAACAAAAGTTGAACTTTTTGGAAGCTGTGTATCCCATTACATCTGGCATAAAACCAACACATAGCTTCATTAAAAAGAACACATACCAAACAGTCAAAACATGGTGGTGGGTGAGTGGCTCCCGGTCAGTGTGATGGTTTCTGCCCCCGCCCTCGGCCGCTTGTGCATGCTCAGAGCCTCTGGAAGACTGCCATAATTGACGGAATACCATGAATTCTGCAATATCATTAGGAAACCTACTGGAAGGGAGAATGTCCCCGGCCATCAGTTTGTCGACCTCCACTCTAAGCGCACTTTGGGTTTTATGACGCAGCAGTGACATGATCACCAAAACACACCCAAGTTCAAACTTTGCCCTGAAGGCCTCCTAAGAAAAACTAAAATTAAGGGTTTTGGATGTAGTGGCCAACAATCAAAAAGTCCGGGACTCTAAATCCGATTGAGATGTGAACCGTCCTATATTCATTTGCCCTCGACCGTGAAATATAACCCCTCCAGGTGGCTGACAGTTTCTGTAAAACCAATTGCCTTGACAGATAAGAAGAACCGTGTGACAAGATCTATTGCCAGTTTAGTTATTATTCACCAGCAAACAATTGATTGCCAGTCTGCTGTGCTGCCATAAAGAGTGGCTAATATTATCAGTTATTAGATTTAGGGTGCAATTACTTTTTCACGTAGGGCCAGGCAGGTTGGACAGCTTTTTTCCCTTAGTAAAATAAATAATCATTTAAAAACTGCATTGTGTATTTACTTGCATCATCTTGTGTAATATTAAAATTAGTTTGAGGATCTGAATCTTTTAAGTGTGACAATATGCAAAAAAATTAAAAAAACAGGAAGGGGGTCCAACACTTTTTCAACCCACTGTATATATATATATAATATATAAAATAGCTGTTTTATATTAATAATTTTAAATGTAGTTTTTTATTGTGGCAACACTGAATTTTTCAGCATCATTACTCCAGTCTTTAGTGTCACATGATCATTCAGAAATCATTCTAATACAGTATTAATGATCTGGTCCTTAAAATCATTTCTTATTGTTATCAGTGTTGAAATACACTACATTTTTTGTGGAAAGTGTGATACTTTTTAAGATTCTGATGGCATATAGTTCAAATGAACAGCATTTATTGGAAATAGAAATCTTTTGTTATCTTGTAAAAGTTTGTACTGTCATTAAATGGTTATTGATGGATAAAAGCAATGAAAAAAACAATTATAAAAAACAAAATCCTTGACACCCTTTTGAAGGTAGTGTATAATATATTAACTTATATTGACATGAACAAAACCGTATGTTCCAAATAATGTTTTCCAGCATTATTTGAGTTCACTTACAAAATAAAGATTGGGATTTAAACTATATTTATCTAGTATTTACAGATCGACTGAGCAGAAAATGCTATATAGTATAGAAGGATATGTTAATAACCTGCATTGTTGGTGATAATCAGGCTTTGGATTCTCTGCTATTGTCTTTTCCACCAAACAAACTTTACTGCGGTGCAGTGCATGATGTCATTCGAAAAGTCAAAGACTGCTGCATCTATTTCAGTTTTTTTTTTATACTTGCAACCAAGCAGACCACAAACACAGTAAGCGGTCCTTTAAAGGGGCCGGACTCTGGCTTTTACGATTACCATATTAATGGTCTGGCTCTAATGAATGTGACAAATACAGATATAAACCTATCCTCCTTTCTGTCTCTGCGTTTCTCCCCTCCTCGCTCTTTCCGTGAAACTAGTGGTCTGAGAAAAGAGAGATAAAGGGCGCAACCGGACCGACTTTGAGCACTATCTCGTCTGCAATTGCTTTCTCTTTCATCAGCGTATTAATCAGTGCTGCCAATTACCACAATTAATCACAGGGAGAGATAGAGGTGTCTCGAGGAGGGACTGGAACAGTGAGAAAACACGCACACACACTTGTGCAGGAGCAGAACGGAGAGCTGTCCTGATACCGGACCTCTGTAATCTCACGCTTTTGGTAATCTTCACCGACCTCATTTAAGATAGTGAAAGCCTCAGTCAGTGCATTGCCCAGAAGCCCGATTCCTTTGGCGAATAACTTGTCCAGATGCTCTTTAAAGTGCTGATGAATAAGAACAAGTAGAATGGCTTTCAGATATGTTTTAAGAGTCCTAATTTCACTGAAAATTAGGTAATTATAGCCAGAAAGTGTGTGCCATTGTTTAATAAGAGAAAGACATACATCCTTATTAGTACTGTCAGCTTGAACGAGCGTGCCGTTTAGACAGGGCTCCACATAACGGATCTCTTGGTTGTACTGGAAACACAAGAAATATTAGACACAGCGAGCGTTAATTAAAAACTTGGTTTCAAATTAATTGATACACTAAAGGGTACTAATTATTTCACTTATGGATATTAAACAAATTCCCTTGCTTTTTTTAAAGTGGATGAACAAATTGTAACTTTCAAAACCAAACAAATTAATTAAAAAAGTTTGGGGTTTGTCAGGTTTTTATACTCACAGAGCAGTCTCTTATACTCACCAAGTCTGAATTTATTAGATCAAAACACCATAAAAACAGTAATACTGTGAAATACTATTACAATTTAAAATAAATGGTACTCTAGTTACTAGTACTCCTTCAGAAATCATTTGAATATACTGATTTGCTGCCTAAGAAACATGTATTATTATTTTCAATGCTACAAATGCTATGTGAAAAGCATGAACCATACTTTTTTTCAGAATTCTCTGATGACTTGAAGTTCAAAAGAACAGCCTTATTTAGAAACATAAATATATTTTCATCAATTTAATGCATCCTTGCTTTCTTAAAATCTTACTGACCCAAACATTGGTTTATAATATTTTATAATAATAAAATACTAATAAATGTAATAAAATATATAAACTGTAACATTTTAAAAATATATTAAATAAAAAAAATCATGCAAACAGTGTTAGAAGAAGTTTACCACAGCTAGAGCTGTTCTAGAGTAATTTTTACTTTATTGTTAATAATTCAGGTTTGGATTGAGGTTGTGGAAACTGTTTAGCTGCATTTTGAATGATATCTACATTAATGAAAACAAATGGAGAAGAAAAAGGCTAAGCTTGAGAAAACTTTCTCTGTTGAACTCACTGCAATAATGTTGAAGAAGTCATCATCCCCGAGTGTGTCCAGTATTGAAGCGACCGTCTGTCTGGCTATAGTCAGTCTTAAACCCTTCATACTGCCACTGACATCCACCAAAATCACAACATCTTTAGGAGAAGTGGCCGCCTGGATATACCTGAGACATCAAGCAGCGGAATTGCTAATAGATGAATTCACATGTAAAGTATTAACAAACAAATTAAAGGTTTGGTTTTAATGGACTCTATTCTTTAAAATAAAACAAAAGCTTACTGATCATACTCACCACCTGAAAACAAATAAAAAGCAGAAAAAAGACATTTCAAGAATCATTTAATGCAGGAAAGTTGTACATACCATTTTCTGTTCCTGCAGTCAAAAGCAATAACACCATGTTCATCAGGATGCAATTTCACACCTGAGAACACACATAGTGTAAAAAATATATATACATACATATATACATACATACATAAATACATATTAATCCATATCTCAGAAAATGTCTTAATACTTCATCAATGTTTCACATATGGGTTTAGAGGTGCAGACGCTTTAGGAGAGACTCCAAGATGGTACAACTCTGCGGCTCAGCTCTTTAACCACATCTGTTTAGCACAAATAGCTAATATATGTAAATTTGGCATAATGCTATAAGATGTAAGATGTGATTTAGTCCGCCACAGGCTTTGATTAATGGAATGAATTTTCTCTTATGTCTTCTCTGATGGTCTGTAAAATTAAAACATTAGTGAAATCAGCCAGTTTGATCTTCATCAATTCCTGCGCTGACATAATGCAACATTACGCACCTGGGTATTGTCGGAAAAAACCTTTAGCGCTTCCAAAGTACTGCCAAATAAGAGTCGGGTCCCTTTTGAAGTTATCCACGAAAACTTTGTTCAAGGCTTCCGACCAATAGACTCCATTAACTATGTCAGGGTCTAAAAGGACGGAGAGAGAAAGAGTGAGAAAAGTTTAATTGAAGCATCATTTGCAATCATTCCAATAACAGAGTTCTAATTTGACCTTTAACCCTTATTTCATTCGTCGTACAAGCCAAAAGCGGAGCGGTTAAATCACCTCATCCAGTTCCACCCCTCCTTCTGCTCCGAGTCCAACTTGACTCCATAAAAAACCCTTTGCCTTTGTCCTCCAGCACACAAAGCGCAGCCATTGAAAGGCCATTACGGGCGCACACAAAGGGTCGAGGCGCATCCACCATGCATGAGCGGCCACTGCGGCATCCACAGATCATAAAGCGAACAGCTACTTTAAGAGTGATTACTCCGTTCTCACCGCACTCTTCGCTGGGGCATCGAGCCCTTGGCTTTGTTCGTTGCGTTGTCCCCAGGTAGTTATTGACCCGTAGTGCTGCAGTGACACTGAGGAGTTCATTCTTGGATCAGTAACTTCAGAATGACCTGAGGTGTTTGGCTATTATCACTGCTCTATGACATACTAACTTAACTCTCTCTGTCTTTCACTCCGCAACGTGGGGCAGTTTCTGTTAGGACACCCAGCAGCTTTTTATTGAGAAATATAATGGCACGTTTAAAGCTTTTAAACTGTTAATAAAGTTACTCTCTCTGTTTCTCAATTAATCTGCCTAGAGGACCCATAAATGAACACATTTATCACATTACACATACGGCATGAACTGTAAACTTGTTTTTATACTACCAGTTAAAGGTTTGGAATAATTTTTTTAAACAGCTTTTGCTGCTTAATATTTTTATTATACAGGAACAGTGATAAACCACCCAAAAGTATGGGATAAAAAAAACTTTTTTACCTTTTGATACTTTTATTCAGCAAGGACACTAAATTGATCAAAAGTGACTGTAGATACATTTATAATGTAACAAAAGGTTGTTTTTTTATTCACCAAAGAATCTTTAAAAAAGCATCACAGTTTCCACAAAATATTAAGCAGAAATAAAATGGTTTTCAATACTGATAAGAAATAAGAACTATTATTAAAAACTGAACACCAATAATATTAATTAAAGGTGTAAATTAATTTTTTACTTAAAATATTCTCATTTAAAATAACAATAAAAATTTAAATTAAACTTAATATAATAAAACAGTTTAAATTATAATAACATTTTCTAGTTTAGTTAAAAAACTAAAGGATTCTAAACTTTTGGACTAATAGCGAATATTTTTCTTTTCATGAAAATCATTTTCTAAATGCATGTTATTGATTTCACTGTGAACAATTCATTCATGCATGTATTTTTTTATTTCATTTTATCATTTTAATACATTTTATTTTTTGATAAGATAATCTATTTCACTTGGATATATGTCATAATATGGAAGAAAAGATTTGCCGTCACATCTATTTCATCGCAACTTTAAGCAGTTTCCCCTGCTGGTAGATGGCGAACTGCACCATTTTGTTGCACAAAGCATCTTTCTCCACTGATAACCATTCTGATGACAAAATACACTTCTTGCAGGCAACATATAAATCAAAAACATACATTACATTACGTTATATCAGATGTTTTACCAATTCTCAATTTTCAGAGGGCTCTTAAAAGCATGAAAGGACTGATGTTTTTCTCATCCTGCTGCTCAGGATAGTAACCAGTTTTGGGACTGTGCATGTTCTTGTACTGCCATCAACCAATCAACGTGTCATGTTGGTTGAATCACACCTCATCACACCTCATATCCTGTATGTCCAGGTAAAAACAGAATGCATTACCTTTATTGTACATGTTGGTTGGCACCTGCACCACGCTGAGGCTGAGGTTGACTGATAGGTTATTAAAATGATCGTTGGGTTCCAGGAGAAACTCTCCTCCCAGCTCTACACTGTTCCCGTCTTCATCCACCTCATTTATAAGCACTGCATTGAAATACTCGTACTGTTGGAGAAAAATAAAAATTATATTATTTAATAATATATTATTACATATTATGAATATATATTTATGATGCTACTATACACTATCATTTAAAAGTTTGTGGTCAGTAAAATTTTTTCAAATCGCAACAAAAGTTTTCTATTTCATATTTATGCTGTTCTTTTGAATTTTCAGCAAAAAATCCAGAAAAAAAAATTACAAAATTTCAGAGCAGCACAACTGTTTTCAGCATTAAAAATAATAAGAAATGTGTCAAATCAGCATATTAGAATGATCTCTAAAAGGTCATGTGACACTGAAGACTGGAATAAATGCTGCTGAAAATTCAGCTTTTCCATCAAAGGAATAAATTACATTTTAAAACATTAAAAAAAGTCTTTACAAGTGTAATAATATTACTGTTTTTGCTATATTTTTGATCACATAAATGGTGAGTAAACAAACATTAATAAATATAATCTAACAGGGACTTCACAGAAATCTGTAATGTTTAAGTATCAACTTTGTTTCTCTAAAAATGTTCATATAGAAATTTCTGACTTTTTGAATGCAGACTTTGTCAAATATGGGCACAGATTCAAACACTTCTGTGAGATAAAAAACAAATGGTGCAACTAAACCATTAAAAATGTTAGTTTACGCACACACACAAACATTTCTCACCATTGCCCCAGTCGAACTATAAAGGATAACGGACGAAGAACATTTAGATTGTGTCCAGAGGCCCTGCGTGATTAAACTACCTCTCACTCTACTGGACCAAAGGTCATTCTGTGAAAAGAGGCTATCTATCTGTTAGGTGAGTGTACTTGGTAACACCTTTGTGTTTACCATAAAGCGATGTGTGTATGTGTGTATGCACTTGACTACAGCTCCTGTTGGGGAGGGGGCATCAGTACAAAGCCCAGCAATGACAGCTCATACCACGGCTGGGCGCTCCGGTGATACACCCCTGGAGGGGCGGAGGGGTGTGGAGTTGAGAGGAGAAACGCTCCACTCTCAGCATTTCTGACAGCAATGCGACAAGCTTTTGAGGGTTATCAACAAACAGCAGGAGCAGGTGCTGCACACCCGACCGAATCCCGGTCTCAGTGGGTTCTGAGTCAGAACTCCTCATTCAAAGAGTCACGGGTCAGAACCGTTTCATCCAGACCTTTAGAAACATTCACTCTCGGCCAGACTAGTTTGTATATACTTACACTGAGGCGGGGGGAAAAATTCAACAATAACAACATCCATGTCATATCCTATATCTTTGGTGCTTTGTTATTATGTATTTGTAATTAATTCATTTCTTTTTTTATTCTTTTATTTATTCCTGTATCGACATCAAAATCAATAACAATGTTCTTTTAATAAATCATTCTTACACAGCAATATTTAAAGAAAAATGTATATACACTATATATATATATATATACATTATATATATATACACACACATAAATATAACATTGTTATAATAGCAGCAAATGTTAGTTTATTTATTTTGCAAGGGTCTACGACTACAGAGTATTAGAGCTACAAAGTCTTTAGGCGTGTCGTATATTTATTCCTATAATATAAGAGCACAGCAGTGCGATAGATGCAAACATACATGGAGAATATATACATACATACACAGAGAAATGAGGCTAGAAATTATTTAAAAAAAGGAGTGAAAGAGTATTAAATTTATGAGTGTATAAATATGACTGAATGTGTTACAATTAGTGCTGTCGCGATTAATCAATTTTATTATCCAAAATAAAAGTTTTTTGTTTACATAATACATGTGTGTATACTGTGTATATTTATTATGTAATAATAATACACACACCAGGGGGGGGGGGGTCCACTTTTTATACGGTATTAAGAAAAAATAGGTATGTTGATGTATTAAATAGTATGTATTAATAGTAAAATAAGAAATAAAGATATAAAGTATATTAGATGTCATATTTTCAAAAATATATTATATGTGTGTGTGTTATTTATATTACATAAATATACACAGGACATAGATGTGTAAACAAAAAACTTTTATTGGGGATGCAATTAATAGCGATTCATCGTTTGACAGCACTAGTTACAATAAAGAGTTTGAAGCTCTAAAATAAGCATCCTTCTGTTTAGCAAGAAGATTTCTGTTACAAAAACCACATACAGAAATATAGAGGCTGCAATCTGACCCTCTTTCACTCCTAATTAGTTACGTGAATAAAAAAAAATTTATGAATCATTGGAAATGTATTCCCACGTATAACAGAGTGAGCGCATGAATTCATTACTGAGGGGGGATACCATTATTTTAAACGTATTTTGCTTCAGTGAATTTTCCATTTGTCCCTGAATAGCGCAGCCAACGTTGAGTCATTTATCTTAGTCGGAGTGCAGAGGCTGGAGAGAGGGGAGGGCTTTCCAACACATAAATATATATATAAAAATAATTCACTTCAAGAACTAAGCTGGAGGTCATGTACAGGACATTTGCATAAAGCAGGGCCACAAGATTACAGCAAGGAGTGTGAGGGGCTTTACCATTAAAACATCCCCTAAGAGTCTATTCTAAAGAACACAATACAATTTCCTATTACACCCTATGAAACATCCATGACAATAGGAGCATTTTAAAAATGAATATGCATGTAATTTTAGACGGGTTTGGATATTTCTGACAAAGTGGCATCAGAGCATTAGAACGACTGGGTTTTTCTTTGTTTCTGAACAAAGAACTGTCCATGGTTCTGAAATCATCACATATAATACTGCGAAGCAAACTGTACAAGTGTACAAACTCTCTCACCTGTAGGTCAGGGTTCTCCTCATGCTGGAGATGAGCTTCTTCTGCCGCTTCTACGAGCCTCTACAGATGACAGAGAAAACAGCAGAAACTAGGATGATTGATGGCAACACACAAAGATTTCATCTTGATGGGCTATGAGAGCTTTCAGAGATGCAGACATTTGTGATGATGAGCCTCTAACTACATGAAAACACATTTTATAACTTTCATATATTTCATCAATAAGTCATTAACAAATATACTATATATTATAATGCTTATCTGATCATAAGTTAACATGCTTTCAAAATTCCTTTGATTATATATGAACTCATATATTGACTTTCAATAATAAACTGACCCTGAGCAACATTCACCAGAGAATAAAAGTGACAACCCCAGTCATAAAGAATTATGAATTAAATAGTCATTCTGAATTATTTATGAAAGTAATTGTATAAGGCGACCTCTTTAAAGTAAAAACTAAAGAGTTTAGTTTACCTGCTGCTTGCAAACAGATATATCACATGGCGGTCTGTTGCCTTGCGGCAAACACAATGTTGTGTGTGTGTAGGACAGTGTATGTTTTGTTGTCATTGAAAACTGCTGGCATGCATTTTTAGTTACATGCCGGTATAATTGCTTCCAATCCACAAAGCGCTTTAGGAAAAATAATTAATACTTGTCGCATTTCGAGGAAATTATAGCAACATAACCAAAAATTAGGCTTTGTGCCAATTTATAAACACCCACTAGAAATATAAGCCAAGCTGCTCTGTAAAACATAATAATAATAAAATGAGGTTATGTTCCTGAAAAAAAAAGTCTTTGTTTAGGCATGTCAGCAATATGTTGAGTTCCTAATGTTTAGATACAAACAGGGTGCGAATTAGCCTATAGACTGTCTTTTTGTTTTGACCCCAAAAGACAGTCAAAACAAAAGGCTGGGGGTGGCTTGCGTGTTCTTTTTACACACAAATACATTTCAATAGTGTTTTTAATCGCCTCATTAACCACAAAAGCTAAATGACGAGTTAGTTAGAGCTGGTATTTTCACCTCTCGGCGAACAGGCGGCGCTAGCGAACGGAATAGCACATTTACCTGAGGAGGTAAGTAACGTAACACGACGCTTTTCCCCGTAGCCGTTATAATCGGTCTGAACTTTAACAAACATGACCAATAAGCATTTATGGTTTCGGTAGAGATTTAAATCAGAAATATAATGTTTCTAAAAACATTAACATGTGAGCCATGTTGTTTTAAAAGTCTAAATGACGCGTAGTTAACTATTAGATTTCCTCTGTCATGCTCGCGAACAGAAGACGCTTGATCACTTGTCAATTTATTATAGATTTAACATATCACAAGTAGGTTATATAACAAAACCATTAGTGGTTTGTATACAAAAAAAAATGTTTAAGATAGATAAACTATTTCCGGGTAAATTGCCAGCAGGAAACCATTCAAAAATAAAACCAATCTGGATACAAACATGAAACAAAAATGTTTAAATTATGTTTTCCCGCATTTGTAGAATTCTTTTCAAACGAAATCAAATGTGCTGCAATGCACTTGGATTGCTGTGGTATAAATTGCATCAACTCCCTTCAAATCCGACAAACGTGTACATTTATTTCGCATAAATACGCGCGTGCATTTTATAAAATCAGTATGCGGTTGAAAGCTACAAATGCATGAGGTGTATTTCATGGGTTTTACCTTTCATGGCAAACCGACTCCATTGCATCATAAAGTGACAGTGTGTATCTGCAGGAGTTAGATAAGCCTATCTCCTCCACACACTCCACACACACAGGCAATTAAAGCCTGGACCGCGTGTGTCCCTCTGAAGAATAACGGCATGAGCTGGTTGTAACGGGAACATCTATATGTTCTTCCATATAGAAGAGAGAAGCTTTAATCGAGAGGATTTTTATACGGTAGTAATAAATAAAGCTGTTGCGGCTGCAGCATCTAAGACAATAGACGAGTGATGGAAAATGCTGACTGAAACAATAGGAATTCATGCAAAAATCGTCAAATAACTCGAAAAATAGCTTATAATAATACAAATCATTCCAAATTATATGAACAAAAATATTAAGCGTACGCTAAGGCTATTAGTTTAAAAATAAAACGGAAGTCGCCAGCAGAACATATTCAGTTTTCCCCCACTGAAGTTACTTACTCGTGTGGCCTCCGCTTTTTTCCGAAATATTTCCTCCATATTCTGCGCCACATTTTTCACCAATTTTGCGCCGTCGATCTCCTCTGTTCGCACCGACTTCTCATATTCCTTGTATTTCTAAAGAGAAATAAATGGGTTATATTACGCAATGAGTTTACGCACGACAGACATTTTACTACTTTTTGTGACAGTGTATTCAAGACTGGATGATATTTTGTGGATTAAATAATTCTTTGAACAGCACAAACAGCTTTAAATACTTTTAAATATAACGCAACTGTTTTCTGTAATTTAACATATCAAATAAAGCAATACTTGAAATAGGCCTATCTATTTTAATGCAGCAATTGTCTGGTAATAGTCAAAGTATTGCATGTATTAGAACATTTAATACAAAAAAATATCTCAGACAAGCAAATTGGAAACATTAGGCTGTAACAAAAAAGTAGCAAATAGAAATGAAATAACTAATTTAACTGCATTCATATTTGCACTCTTTAATGCAGCAGATCATTTTATTCTTTACGTCTATTGATGCTATTTGTGTGTGTGTGTGTGTGTGTGTGTATAGAGGTTTCTTCTCCATTGGGGCATTTGGTAGTAAAACCTGAAGAAAAAAATATTATAAAAATACTAAATGATGCTTATCTAAAATGTAAAAATGCAGAAAGGGTTCTGTAAGGGGTAGTGGATAGACTATCATTAGGTCATTAAAAAAACAATAGAAGTCTACAGCAAGTCCCCAGAAAGATAGCTTTACAAGTGTGTGTGTGTGTGTGTGTGTGTGTGTTTCACATTGAAGAATTTTAAATAATCTCAATGGACACTTTATAAGTCTTTGCTTTGTTAATCTCTGTAGAAAATCCTAAAACTAATATCTCCTTCAAAGATCTTAAAAATTCAGACATAATACTTAAACTAAACTTCACCAAATCAACACATTTAGCACAAGTAGTGCTAATGATGATGGTGGGGGACAAAATAATCATCTATTCCTTTGGTCTAATGGATAGTGTGATACCTCCAAACATGAGTTCAACAGATCATTGGCAGCATGACAAGTTAATTTGTCTGTGATCAGTAAATAGTGAAACAGTGATGAACTGGGACACTTAGACGTATGCAAATCTGAAGGAGGCAGTCATGTGTGGCTGTGGAAGAGGGAAGAGACAAACAGAGAAAAAAAAATAAAAATGACAAGAGGCAGTGATGGAGAGACTGGGACGGTAAGAAGAGGCCTCTACAAGTCTCCATGACCTACGGTTTGCATTGTCTCTGTGTTAATACAGCTGTCGGTCTCATTCGAGTTGGTGCCACAAGTCTTCAGATAAGCGTGCTGTCCTGCGCCTCTCTCTGACAGTGGCTGCTCTGATTGGCTGATAAGACAAATCCTCTAGATAACGAGCTCAATCTTGTCGCCGTAATTGGTGGAACTGCTGCTGCAGTGTGTATTATTGGTGGAGGCAGAGTGCTGTGGGTGGGCTGCTTTGGGGAGGCTGGGCGGGGCTTGTCGAAAGGGCCACGCATTGTTGGAGGGTAATTGAAATGGAGTCAGAATTCAGGAGAAAGATAATAAGTTGTCAAGCCTGGGCGAGTCTGGATAATGAACTACACTTCAGACAATGCTGAGTCTGCAGTACATGCGACACCTGAAGCAACAGCACTCAATGGGCATTGTGATATTAGACTATTCAAACACACTCAGGCATCGATGCCTGCAGGCTTACACCACTCCACCTGAAAAAAAAGCCTTTCTGATAAAAATACGTTTCTAGAAAGAAAAATGGATAAACATACATATTTCTCTCATGTCTCATTACATAAATCACATAAACACACACACACACACAAACACACACAAACACAAACACAAACACACAAAAAATAACTAAATCCTATAACGTAACACAGTTCTTTCTACTTAAAAAAAGTTTTCAGACAAAAACATATTATTTCCAGTAGGCACAACGTATATATAATTTTTATCTACTTTTATCAAGACAACAGGAAATAAATTCTCTGAAAACACACAGACGCGCACATCTTAGATCCAAAAATGTGTCCCAGACAGCCCTTTTAACTTAAAAAAGGACTATTTGATAAAACAAAGTTTTCAGTAAGAAAAATGGAAAAGTACACATATCTCTCTCATGTCTTTTTTAAAGACAGGACATTAATCCCATGAAAATACCCTCCTGCACATCTCAGATCCCAAAACATGTTCCACACAGTCTCTTTAACTTTAAAAAAAGCCCTTCTGAAAGAAAGAAAGAAAGAAACAAGCATACATCTCTCAGTTTTATTCTAAAAACAACAGGACCTAAATTAAAAAAAAAGAAAAATCCCTGTAAGTGAAATAATCTCACCCCTGCCCCCCTTTAAAAAAAAAAAAAGACAACAGGACATCACATTGCATGAAAACACATACTCTGGCACATCTCAGATCCCACGACATGTTTCTAACAGCGACACCCCCCTCCACACACACAGATCGCAGCACCATGCTGAAAATTACCCCTTTAAGAGAGAGACCATGGAGGGTTACTGAGGCGGAACAGTTCATTTCACGCCTGTCCTGCCTCCCCACCCCTCACCCTCTGTCCCGGCACCAAAAAAGCCATAATCAAAGCCATTAATGCTGCGTTCATCAATAGTGATGATCACCCCACTGATTCCAAACACTGTAGCGAAACAGTCCCGGGGAGTAACTGGACAAAAGCGTTAAACATTAACAAGGTTTTTTCTATCATATTCTCAAGATGCCACAAAATTATTGACTGTAAAGATGCTTAATGGTAATGTATTTGTACAATCTGTTATTTTGTTTCAGTGACTGTACAGAACAAAGCGTCACATCTGTATGGCTGTACCCCCCCCCCCCCCCCTTGTCGTAAAAAATCGGTAATTTGCCATTAAACAAGCTTAATGATCAGTCTTAACGATCTCCTAATGAACCAGCCTGCTGCTTCATCCCTACACTTTCTGCGTCCAGCTCTTCAGACAGACAGTTATTGGCGTCTGATGCCCGCCCATCGGTCACGCCACTGAGAACAGGATGATGGGGAACCATTGCACCAGAGGCGAAATGGCACGAGACGAGAACACAAAGGCTTGGCATGTAATGTGTTACAAAGATAAGTGGGTGGATGCGTAGACACAAGTCATTATTGAAGTTATAACTGAATAGAGAACAGAGTTCTATGCAAAACATTCACCTTATAAGGGACAGTTCACGCAAAAAACGAAAATTGTGTCCTATTACTCTCCTCTAGTCTATTTCTAAACCCAAATGCTGTGGTTTTCATGAGAACTGAATGAATAGATAAACAGTGTTTACTGTAACTATTACATTGTAATGGAGATGAACACCATCAGATTCCAGAAATTACTGGTAAGAATGTAATTTCAAATTACATTACTTTTTAAATACTCCATAAGTAGCTTACTTCTTAATTGAGTACATGTTAGTCATGCAATGGGCAATGGGTTCATAATTTATGATCCTAATTGATCATTTTCTTGAAATTTTATAATATACGATATAAAAAATCATTCTGAAGACTATAGCAAATCGTGGCAAAGATTATCCGTCCCCCCCAAAGGGTGTGTGACAAACAAATTAGGTCAAAGAAATCTACACGTAAGTATAAGCAGTTTCTTACCTAAAAGGTAATCTAATACCATTTATGTACTACACTGTATGTTAGTAATTTGAAATCAGTAAAGATATAATTGATTTAGCATTTATAACGCAGTTTGGTGAGTAACTAGTTACAATGTATGGAATACCGTAATTTTTGATTTACAAAATAAAACGTAATTCGTAATCGTGTTAACAGTTACTAAGAAAAAATTGTAAGTAAATTCCAGTTATTATGAAAATGGTTAAGGATTACACAGGGGGGCTACATCAGCTTTTTTCACAAACACTCCCACAACATATTTAAGTGAGTTCTTTCATTAAATGCAGTGAGCCTCAAAATATGAAACAACAATGTTTCAGAGGTTAAAAAGGCTGAATCCGGCTAGGGTTTATGTATATGATTTTTTTTAAGATTAACTGTTTTTTTTTCTAAGGTATTGTTAGATTCCAGTGTTTCCTGTCTATGAATGAATGTCTATAAATGATTTTAAAGTAAGTCTGATTTTGTGGTGGCTGTGCTTCAAAGGGGACATCAGATGCCCATTTTCCAAAAGTTGGTATGATTCTTTAGGGTCTTCTTGAAAAACGGTCCTCAATGGTAGGGTAAAACAACACCCTGTTTACCTTGTCAAAAATAGATCTGTTCACAGTGACCCGTTTCCGTGCATGTCCCTTTACATGCTTATGAGCTCTGCTCACCCCGCCCCTCTCTTTTGTGGAAGAGCAAATGCGATTCGCAAATAATCATAAAAAATAAAAAGTGTGTTGACACCAATAGCCTTGTGGGCAGCACGCTGACATATAGCGCTATTGCCTCTTTGGGTCGTTACCATGTTCAAATCAGACCTTTCCCGATCCTGCTGAAATGTGGAAGAAGAGCGAGGTTCACTCCAAAATCAAAATGGCTTGATAATTGAGACTGTTTAGGTTTTTTGGTGATTAAAAAAAAAGTAGTGAATGGATTTGTATTATTGTAGGTTGGTTGTGTCCACACACTGCTAAGACACCTTTATATGCAAATGAAGATATTTTGCATCCAATGTCTCCTTTAAAACTAAAATATAATCTTTATTCAAGTGATGAAGGATTTCAAAAAGTCTGAAAGTTATCAGTGTTGAGCACATATTGTAAGTTTAACCCTGCCTGGTTTACATGTTTGAAAATGATTAACAGTTGAAAACATTAGACATTTAGAAAAGTAATCAAAAAGTAATCAAATGTAATCAGTAACATTACTTTAAAGGGGTCATATGATGCAATTAAAATTTTCATTTATCTTTGGAAGTGTACAAGCTGATGGTGTTGTTTTTGTGCATAAGATCCCTGAAGTTGCAAAGACTAAAAAGTCTCAAATCCAAATAGATATTCTTTATAAAAGTTAAGACTCTGCCACGCCCCCTAAAACGGCTCATTCTAACACACCCCCACATATCTACCTCACTATGGGAAAATATTGAATAGTGCGGCCCAAATGTGCACGCAAAGAAAGAAGGCGTGGTTTCAGTAACCACAATTAGTGTTGAAGCAGCCATGTCAGGGAAGGAGATACTGTGTGTTTCTAGGCGACAAGCAAAAGCATTTTATGGCCTCTCCAAAAAGTCTGCATTAGAAATCTTAAGATTTACCTTACAACAGAACGCAATGCTTTTTGGACGGACCGTTTAGGACCCTAGGAGAGGAGGTATTTGACTTTGCTATGACAATCTGGCGCGTCTGAATCAGCTACTGTTTTGTTATTAGTTTAAGATCTTTTGTATTGACTTTTTCAAAATGCGGAGTTTGCCCGTGCAAGATGCGAAGCGAGCGAGAGAGAGAGAGAGAGAGAGAGAATGGAACGAGAGAGAGAGGAGAGAGGAGAGAGCATAGTCAATCACAGTGGAGTCAGAGTCTTAACGTGGCTTCGTTTTACTCGCACACACATACGCTTTCATCACTGTGTATGTCATGCGACTCTGTTCCCCTTTCGGGCTCCGTCTTTACATTTATTTTAAAAGATGAAGCTCACGATTATGGTAAAGGCCGTTACATTTCCGACGAGTGCTTACGCTGTTCGGCCAGTCACAATGCACTGGGCCAGCTGGCCAATCAGAGCAGACTGCGCTTGTCGGAAGGAGGGACTTTTGTTTGAGAGAGGCGGGGCATAGAGGACCTACAATAATGTACAGTATTTGAAAAATAATGTGTTTTTTGAACATTAAAGCATGTCAACATATTCTGTTACACCAAATACACAAAATAATGATCTTTAAAAAAGCATCATATGACCCCTTTAATAAAGTAATTGAAAAGTTACACTACTTATTACATTTTAAGTAGGGTAACTTGTAATCTGTAACCTATTACATTTCCAAAGTAACCTTCCCAACACTGTTTATAAGTAATCTACCCAGCTGCCCATCTGCCAAATTTGTCCTACAATCATCAAAAAAATTATCTTTACAGCTCATGCACTATATTTCATATAGCATTTTTTTAGCAAGGAACAAATGAAAATGTAAGTCGATATCTGATAATCTCCATCTAAGATCTGAAATGTAATTTACATATGTATTCAGATATGCAGATGAAAACTGGTGTGACGCAAAATTGAAGTTTCATTGTTTTTTGTGTTTGTAATGGACATGATGTACTAGTTTAAATATGCACAATGGAAAATGAGATTCATCAGTAAATAATAACTAAAAAATGAAGACTGTAATAATTTATTCATCCTCATGTCATTCCAAACCTGTATGAAACACAATGGAAGGTATTTTGAAGAATGTTGGGAACCAAACAATATTGAAGCCAACTGACTTCCATTGTAGGGCAAAAAAAAAAAAAGCAGACATTTCTCAAAATATCTTCTACAGAAGAAAGTCATAAAATGGGAAAGACATGCATATAAGTAAATTAATTTTCATTTTTGGGTACCCCTTTCAATTTTTGTCTATTTCTCATATCACTTTAGTAGACTTGGCGTTTAGCATATGGGTCATATGGGCTAGTTTATGTTGTCCTTTTTGGAGCTTGACAGACATGGTTACTGTAAACTAAAGAGTAAAAAAATAAAAGCAAATGGATTTGGATCAACATGAGGGTGAGTAAACAAAGAGAATTTTCATTTTTGGGTGAATAAGTCAGTTAACAATTACGCAAGGTAAATCAGCCACATTGGTCTCGGATCAGTGGATAAATGCAACACCGGTAATGGCTCTGACTACACTATAGATTTTTTCTGTAAGTGAGGGCCTTGTAGCTAAAGATAGACCCAAAATCTCAGCTTTAGTTAAACAATCAGTATACTGTAGGTAGACAAAAATAACTCAATTATCTTTAATACTTCTCTCATTATATCCCTCACAAACGCACACAGAGATAGACACCTTTACAGACGCTTATAACTCACTTACATACATTTAAAAACTCAGCTGTAATTCTCAAAGCCTGAGTTTCATTCATTTCTGCTGTTTTATGAACAGACCCGGGCTAGTTCAGTTAAAGAGTCACGTACATACATTCTGTGAGGAGGTAATTACGACGATAATATGTGCACTGATGGTGAGAGCTGTGCTCTTATCTCACACCAACACTGAGAGACTTATTAATACTTCAGAGAGAGAGAGAGAGAGGGTTATCTCAAAACATCCATCACTGTTTTTCCTTCAATAGAAACCGAGAGGAAATGAAGTGTGTTCTGTAGTATATAACGCCACCGCATAGTGCATTCAAACAGCAGTAATAGCTACAACACGGTATGGTGGAACAAAGAAACCAGGTGGAGACCTTTATCTGCACAGATATGAACTTTAATAATACAATATTAATATTGCAATGTGTGTATGTGCCTTTTTCCCTCTTTTGACATTGTTATCAATATGGAATTGTTCATACATAAATATAAACCATCTACAGTACCAAAAAGACTCCATAATATGAATGGATATGAATGGACAAATAATAAATAAAAAATAACAAAAGTTGTTATGGCGTCAAATGTCTGCTTTATGCGCCTGTGTGTAATTTCCCTGTTTTTACATCTTGTAATTTTTTGATAGAACATTATGATTCATTTAATCATTTAAAAACGTACAACATTTGTCTCAAAATGCCTTACATATCACAAATTTGAACCTGATGACCAGAAAAGATTTGAAGCACTCAGTTCATAATATCAGCTGCCACCATGTGGCTAAAGTGTGTAGTGCATCATCAGATGCTCCTTTGTCATTTATAAAGAGACACACATTTATTCAATTATTCTGTTTGTCTATTCCAGCTAGTCCTACACAGGTGTTTGGATGCAAAAGACAGATCGGAGGGAAAGCACAAAACAAACCCACCGAGTGTAATTGACTTACACAAAACCTCCCTCTCCTGCTTTCTCTCTCACACATCTCAGATTATACACCTGGATGTTGTAAGCCAAAGCCATCTGTATTCTTATGAGTGTGTGTGTGTGTGTGTGTGTGTGTGTGTGTGTGTGTGTGTGTGTGTGTGTGTGTGTGTGAGAGAGAGAGAGTGAGAGAGAGAGGGAAATACCTTCTGTAAGAGCTGAGATCCTGAGTATTTTGAAGCTATTGATTTTATTTCACCACCAAACGCTGAAGCCCAGAGTTTCACCCTGTTGGGGGAAGAAGCCATTCAGTCACTGAAATTACTACCCATTATGTCACCATTATTAGCAATACTATAATGATAGATTAGAAATAAAACCGTTAAAGTTAAGCAGTAACTGTTTGTAATCATTGTATTGTACTGTATATGACCATATAAGAGCATGTAGGTTTGTAGGTTAAATCCACATTTTTCTCTCTTGTGTTTCTCATTTACTGTATGACAAAAGAGTTAAGCCATAAAAGCGTATACTGTATTTTCTTTCTACACTGAAAAAGTAAAAACCTGCATCAAATCAATTGTATACATGATCTGACTCTTAAAAATGAGTTTCATTAGCGTAATGTAATGTAGTGAGGTTGATTATATCATATTACCGTAAATTATATTTGTGGCTCAAATCAAATCAGTTGATTTATCACATGAAGCACATCACCTGACAATTTTTATATGTGCTGTATACATATAACAGCAATTATTAGGGCCTTTTTTACCTTTAAATATAATAAAATGTGCATAAATAATAAAAGCCTCTCATATTTGCACTCTATAATAGCGCAATAACATCACAAAGCATAGCTGTAACCTCTCTCTAAGTACACTTATGATTATAGATTGTAGTATTAAATGTAGTAATTCTGTTTTGCATACCTTTAAATATAATAAAATACACATCATTAAAAAAATATTTTTTTAGATATAACATCCATTTAAATACGACCAAAGTCATCATAAATGATGGTTGTAGCCTCCCTCTCTCTACAAATGTTCATGTATTAAATAGCCTACAGTTTATTAAGGCTTCTCTGTATTTTGCATCCATTTATATACATTGCAATGTGCATAAATTATAAATGCATCTGTTATTTGTATACTCTAGAAATGGTAGGTTCTTAAAATACAACTAATGGACAGTTTTATCCTCTCTTTTTTTCTATACACATGCATACAGGTTAAGAACAATTATTATGGCTTGTTCTCAATATTGTGCATGCATGCTCTTCTACTCACACTGATAAGGGGATCTCCGGTTGGGACCCCCGCACCTCCAGCGCCGTCCAGCACGCGCTCATCACACACAAGAGGAGGTGCATCAGAGGAATTCTCCGGTTGCGCTGCATCCTTCGCCCAAAATTTCTTGCGTTGCAACGGAGCCGGCGGCTCGGGCACTCTTTAGAACTCCCCCTCCTCTCGGTCTCTCTCCCCTCGGTTACAAAAACAGCAGCGAGAGCCGATTCAGCCGCACATCTGCCGCCCCAGCGCGCGTGCTGCCTCCGGAGTTTCAGTCTCTCTTCCCAGCTGTCACACACCCCACGACCTCTTTGACAGGGATCCTTGCTTTTATTCCTGCATTAGGGGTATACAGAACAAAACCAGGTTTAAATGCTTATTTTGCGCACTCAGCCTTTTTCTCAGCGCTGATTATGAGCAAATGAACGCGCGCGCTCTCACTACTGGCTCTGCTGATATTATGATGAACGACACTTTCGGGTCAGTGCATGTACTAAAGGCAGAAGTTTAGGGAGAGGAAAAGCGATTGGAAAGTCATCGAGACAGTGAGGCTCTTGTGTAGACCTAGTGCGGTTTCCCCATGCGAGCGCGCACACGAGAGAAGCTGATGCGAAACTTTCCCTCGGCCACGCGCATTCCTGCGTTTGGGGATGCTTTTGCTCTGATATCAAGCAGTGATGGGCATATGCTTCGAGATTACGTGTTTTACTTTATTAGTCATTTCAAAAGAATATTACCGTTTCATATATTAACATTATTATTCATCTTGATATAAGACTAATTTTCATAGCCTATCTAACATCAGTGCATGATTCTGCATATTGGAGGATATAACTGTTTAGGTCACACTTTGCAGTTTATTTACCCGGGGCTAGTTGTCACAAACTGTTATATATGTAAGATTGTTATATATGTAAGATTATGAAGTCAAAAGCACAATTATGTTTCAAATATCACAGTTTTTGTAAAATAGTTTGGAACACCTAGTTCAAAACGGACAAAATTAGACAAATATACATGATTTATGCCCTCCAAGTGGTCTTATCTGAGTTGTCATACATGTACAGTATGTAAAATATGATTCTGCATATTTCAGATATTATATTTTCATTGAAATGCACATTAAAGGAACAGTTAACCCAAAAAAGAAAATGTGCTGAAAATGTACTCACCCTCAGGTCATCCAAGATGTACAGCAGATGAGCTTGTTTCTTTATGGGGACAGATATGGAGAAATGTAAAATCACATCACTTGTTCACCAATGGATCCTCTGCAGTGAATGGGTGCTGTCAGAAGGAGAGTCTGATAAAAGCTGATAAAAAATAGCACAATACTCCACAAGTAAAAGACATAACTGTAGCCATTCAATTAATACTACATGACACAAAGTTTTATTTTATGTATTATGTTCAGTGTTGTGATGTTTTTATCAACTGTTTGGACTCTCATTCTGACGGCACCCATTCACTGCAGAGGATCCATTGGTGAGCAAGTGATGGAATGCTACATTTCTCTCAAGATGTTCTGATGAAGAAACAAACTTATTTACATCTTAAATGGCCCGAGGGTGAGTAAATTTTCAGAAAAATCTCATTTTGGGGTAAACTATTCCTTCAGCACAATGCACACTGTTAGACAGAATAAATCAGTAGCATAGCTGCTCCTCATCAATAGATGCCATAAAAGAGCAGCTAGTACTCAAAGAAAGTAAGTGAATAAGATTTATGACCATCCACTACTACAGCACTGACCTCTTGAGCCTGATGCTTAACAATGGCATCCAGGAGTTAATTGCTATTCTCTCATTCTCTTTTTTTGTTCCTCTAATTACCACGAGCACATAAATGATGAGGTGCATCTGCGTGTGTGTGGTAAGGGGTCTGATGGATCTGTCTGAACACAGCCTGCGTCTCTGTGCAGTCATGATTAGCTGGTAAATGCATCATACATCACAGACTCAGCTAGAAGCAGCAGTGACTGGAGCTGAAGAACACTTGCCATACTGTACTATTGCAATGCTCTATATCTATCTATCTATCTATCTATCTATCTATCTATCTATCATATA
The DNA here is from genome assembly GCA_018155175.1 of Sinocyclocheilus anophthalmus. Classification (NCBI taxonomy): domain Eukaryota; kingdom Metazoa; phylum Chordata; class Actinopteri; order Cypriniformes; family Cyprinidae; genus Sinocyclocheilus; species Sinocyclocheilus anophthalmus. The sequence goes on along the minus strand of JADLZN010000754.1, from coordinate 22,238 downwards.
TCTATCTATCTATCTATCTATCTATCTATCTATCTGTCTATCTATCTATCTATCTATCTATCTATCTATCTATCTATCTATCTATCTATCTATCTATCTATCTACCTACTCCTACCTACCTATCTATCTACACACACACACACACACACACATATTGAAAAATGTGGGTTTTTGTTAAAAAAAATCAATACTTTTATTGAGCAAAGGATATGAGACTTTTAAAAGCACTGAAAATCGTATCTTCAATTTGTCCTATATTTTTAACAATGTAAATTAAAATGGTTAAAATGAACCTTTTGTTCAGTTGGACAGCTTTTATCTAAAATTCTAAAAGTACATCTATTTTACCTTACCTTAATTTACAGTATATCCATTGAAGCTATAGATGCACATCCAGAAATACAAGTCTTTATTCACTGGTGACCTGGTGGTCCTTCTTAAATCAGAATGACAAAGACAACAATAAGATTAAGAAATGTTGGGTCTTTTGGGGACAGAAGCAATAGTTTTAACAACTCTTGAAGCAAATCTGGTTAGTCTGTGCTAGAGTTCACTCTCGTCTATTTTAATGCAGGGCACCAAACACAGTAATCTCTGTCTCGTCTTAATGGAAGTTAAAACTCTTAGTGGGTCAAATATAGTACTGGACATATGTGACATCTGGCACTGAAGGTGCTGAGAGTTACTCTGCACAGCTAATCGCAGAACCTCTTACAAAATCTGTCATAATAAGCACAGGCACTCACACACCTTTATGAATGGATACAGATTCCTGGGAGCATCTTTTAAACAACAATATACAATTATTTAATGCATTGATGCAAAGTGAAATGATGTAAATTAGGTCAATTTTGCCATTCTTTTCAAAGCCATGACCCCAAAATATATAAAAATTCAATGCAAACTTTTAGAGCTGAGAGAAAGTAGCCATTTTTGAGCAACGTGACGTGCACTTTCAGTGTACAAAAGATGTACAAAATTGTAGTACCTACTTTGAGAAATAAACTTGTACATTTAAACATTTAAAGTAAGTAAAGTCAAAAATACAAGTTACTTTATTTCTGTTATTTATCCAATACATGATCATTAGCAATGAAAAACTTAAGTAGCTGTTTGTTTTATTCATTAAAATCAATTAATCAATCAATACAGGGTCAAAAGTTTGGAATAATTATGTTTTTATGTCCTTAATGTTCACCGAGGCTGCATTTATTTGATCAAATATTTAGTAAAAACAGTAATATTGTGAAATAGTATTAAAATGTCAAATAACTGTCTACCATTTTATTATATTTTGAATTTATTCCTGTGATTACAACTCCCAGTCTTCAGGGTCACATAATCCTTAAAAAAATAATTCGAATAGGCTAATTTGTCGCCCAAGAAACATTCGCTATTATCAGTGTTTACAATATTTTTAAGCAAGGAACAAACATTTCTATTATTAAAATTTCTTTTAAATTGTAACAAAATTGCACTGTTACTGTTTTACTGTATTTAATAATTTACTTATTAAATAAGTTCAGTTTTGGTGAGCATAATAGGTTTCTTCAGAAACATTAAAAAATCTTAATTATTCTAAACTTGACTTCAAGTCATTCTTCTGCAATCAAGGGAAGAGCTTGACCAGAGATCACACCCAGGAGGACTTATTGTGTCTTAAGTCTGGATCTTTGGGACTTTTCTTCTTACAGCACCTAATCTGAATAAGAACCCTTTTTTGTGTGTCGCCGACTTGAAGGGGCAGACAGAAGGTGTCTATTGAATTCGAGTGACACAGCAGAGAAGAATATAGCTTGAAACTGACTGGAAAACTACCAAAACTACAGAACACGAAACAGTTTAAAGGAACTGATTTTTTATACATCTGTATTTTTAGTTCAAACTTGAGGGGATGGCCTCTTTCCCAGAATTCCTGAATGACTCGTCTATCCATGATGGCCCTGGTTCAAAGGTGCCCCTGCCTTGGGCAGGATTCATCACGCTGTCCCTCCTCATGGCCGTGTTCTCCATCACAGCTGTCATGTTGAACGCTACAGTGATAGTCGTCACCCTCAGGCACAAACAGCTGCGGCAACCACTGAATTTTGCCCTGGTCAACCTCGCCGTGGCCGACCTGGGCATCACATTAACAGGAAATGTGCCATCTGTGGTGACCAATGCCTTGGGCTACTACATTATGGGACGGGTCGGAGGTGTATTGGAGGGATTTTGCGTTGCTTTATTTGGTAAGTCTGTTCTGGTTTCATTCCAACACAAAATAATGATTTTAGACTGTACCCAGATAGCACACGTACATCTGCAAGAAGTCTGTTAAAGATCACTGGATCTGGAAAGCATCTGCTGTGTACAAACATCTGACAGACGTCGGTTAGATGTTAGTTTTACATACATTCTAAACCATTAACATCTTAAAGACATCTAATAGATGTCTATTTGACATCTGATAGGAGACGTCCTATAGAGGTATTGCAGATGAGCAAACACTCTCTAAAAAAAATACAGATGTAAATGCAGACGTCAAATAGACGTCTCCGTGATGTAAATGTGCTATCAGGGTATTATTTAGAAGTGTAAATTACATTTAAAAGTACAGTAACTGTGGTGGGACCATACAGTGTAATACATTTCAAAGGCATCTGTTCAAAAAACATGGAAATATCATAATTTTTGTTGTACTGTGTAGATACTGTTGTACAACAAACCTGCTGGTTCACAATCTGCTCCTAAAGGAGATCCTAAAAAAGAGCTTCTTCGTATAGGCTGACAAATGAGACATTTGCAGGGTTTTGAAATTCACTTCATCCAGCGCTCTTTTCGTTTTCTGTGTTCTAAAATAGTCTTTTACTGCATAAACCGCTCCAAACAAATCAGTGCATAGGAACTGTCCGAATGGTTCAGACTGAATAGCGAATCGATTCAGAATCAATTTTATTAATGTCTACACCTACCCCAACCCTAAACCTACCCTTACAGTAATGCAAATACAGTAATTATGTGTTATTCACAGTTGTGGATATAGGGATACAGGTACGGCCAGAAACCAACAATAAATAATTATTTCTACTTATCAGATTGTGTTTCATCAACGTCTACACCTACACCTTACAGTAATGCAAATACAGTAAGTGTTGTTCAGCGTGAGAAAAAGGATGAAATATTGATGTGCGCATGCGCAGTATGCCCTGGCAGGACAATCTGATGGGTATAGGATAAAATGTCAGGACACCTTGGCTCGAACAAGTTACCTGTTCTTGAATCAGTCAATCTCGATTAGTTTTCCAGAAAATATTCCCTAAAAACTAGCTGTTTCTCCAGCAAACATATTTTATATATTGTACAAGGCAATAATCTTACTGTCATTATTGTGTATGACTGGGAATAAACATCATTCAATCAATCAACTGTGTTAAAACTTAAAATACGAATTGAGTGAACTCTCACTTAACTGTGAATTCTTCTGTTTCCTCTGTTGACTGCACAGGTATAACAGCGCTGTGCACAGTTGCCCTGATTGCTTTGGAGCGGCTGTTTGTAGTGTGCAAGCCTCTGGGCACCATCACATTCCAGACCAAGCATGCCGCAGGAGGGCTATTGTTATCCTGGCTCTGGTCTCTGGTCTGGAATAGCCCGCCTCTCTTTGGCTGGGGAAGCTACCAGCTGGAGGGAGCCGGCACATCCTGCAGACCCGACTGGCAGAATCGAGATCTCAAGAATGTGTCTTATATCATCTGTTACTTCTCACTCTGTTTCGCTGTGCCATTCTTCATCATTGTGGTGTCATATTCATGGCTGCTCTACACGCTAAGACAAGTAGGACAGTTGCCCCGGTTTACTTATGTTTTTGAAGTTATCTTATGAGCTGGTGAAATTTAGTTGCAGTGCAGTTAAGTACCTGTACTTTGCCAGAGTATTTTTATCTTGTAAAATGTTTACATTTACTTGATTACATGATACAAAAATGTCCCTCGTGAAATGCAAGAGGGTTGTCCAATCTAAACTTGAAATGTTACAGAAAAACTTCATTCGAAAAATTAAAAGTTGCTGACAATTTCAGACTCTCAGGCCATCCAAGATATAAATGAGTTTGTTTTATCAGAACAGATTTGGGGAAATGTAGCATTAGTTAGTTACATCACTTGCTCACCAATGTATCCTCTGCAGTGAATGGGTACCGTCAGAATGAGAGTCCAAACAGCTGTTAAAAACATCACAATAATCCACAAGTACTCCACAGGACTCCAGTCCCATCAATTAATGTCTTGTGACGTGGAAGTCTGAATGTTTGTAAGAAACAATACATCAAGATGTTTTAAAATATTGCTTCTGGCTAAAATACGAGTCCTTCATCCATAATATTGATTTTTATCAGGTGTTTGGACTCTCATTCTGACGGCACCCATTCATTGCAGAGGATCCATTAGTCAATAAGTGATGAAATGCAAAATTTATCCAAATCTGTTCTGACAAAGAACATTTTTTGGATGAACCATTCCTTTAAGGCAGTGGTTCTCAAACCTCTCCATGAAGTACCTCCAGCCCTGCACATCTTGTATGTCTCCCTCATCTATCACACCTGATTCAACTCATCAGCTCATTAGTGGAGACTGCAAGACCTGAAGTGGGTGTATCAGCTATAGAGAGACATACAAAATGTGCAGTGCTGGGGGTACTTCATGGAGTGGTTTGAGAACCACTGCTTTAAGGGATTTTGCTTCATGTGACATCTGTGACATCTATATTTCTTGACACATATTTACACCAATTTTGGTTTTCCTCATTTTTTAAAAATACAATATGGTATAGTTTGCACACTTAAATTATTAGTAGCTTTTTTAGTACATTGAAGTTGAAGGTTTTGATAGTGTATAGCAAATTTTGGTAAGATTATTTATTTGCAGATCAATACTTATACAATGTAGTGGTGGATGGTATAAATAAACAACATGGTTCATCGATTACATAAATTAAGTACTTTTACTAAAGTAAATTTGAAAATGAGTACTTTACTGTAGTAGTATTTTATTAGGGTGTCTGTACTTTTATCAAAGTACTTGATTTGTGTACTTAGTCCACCACTGGTTGTTTGAAAGAATATTTTCATTGACAGGTAGCTAAGGTAGGTGGATGTATGGCTGCGAGGGCAGAGTCTAAGGTGGCGTGGATGGTGGTGATGATGGTGTTGGCGTTCCTCGTGAGCTGGCTGCCATATGCCGCTCTGGCTCTAACGGTCGTCTTCAACCCTGATATTCAGTTGGCTGTGCTGGTGAAGGTGGTGCCCATATACATGGCCAAAAGCAGCACTGTTTACAACCCGCTGATCTACATATACATGAACAAGCAGGTGAGTGAAACAAGCAGATAAATCTTGTGGATCGGTATAATTTGCATAGCTTGACACAATAAAGACCATGTCCGTTTGGTATCTAATGTAGTGTAAATGAATATAATGTGGTAAAGATGGGTTTTTTTCTAGTTCCAGAAGTATGCAATACCACTTCTGATGTGTGGAAGGGATCCCTGGCCTTCAGAGGACGATGTATCTGATGTTCAGACCGTCGTGTCACCATTGAACAACAAAATCAGCCCAGAGTGACTTACTGTATTGTATGTTTGTTTCACTACAGTCATGTTAAAGCATGATGAACGTGCTTTTCTGTTAAAAGTGAGATGGTTTTGATGAATGCAATTTTCTTTGCTGTATGTGTTTCCTATTGAAGTTGAGATGGGACATATAGTGTGGCCTTTTTAAGGCGAGCAGCCTTTTCATTCACATCACATCTGTTTCACTGCTTGCTAAAGCTGTTCAGAACTAGCTGGTTTTGGGAGAGGGACATTCTCATTCTAGACAGCATTTGAAATGGAAAAAATATGTATACCTTCCTGAATGAAAGACAAGCAAGACAGTATTTTTTGTCATGTTCTCACAGGAAAAAATGGTGCATTTTATGCTCTTGTCAAATTTTAGATTGTATACTGGCTTATACTGTACTATGTGTATACTGCAGATACAGACTTTTATTCAGCAACAGTGCATTACAGTTTTTCTCAGTCGTTTTGGTGCATTTCTCAAATCAGAAATGAAATTCTCAAAACTACTTGTTCAACCTCCACATCATCTAGTCATTTGTACACATCATAAAAGCAGTTTCTCATTCTTTTGAACAAGTTGTGATTGCTTTGGTACATTCATGCAATTGATTATGTACATTTATCTGCGGTTTGCTACATTATCAGTTGCTAATGTAATGTTGCTCAAAATGTATTATATAGTTTTCTGTGCAATAGTCTTACCCCTCAAAACATCTAGTCTTTAGTTCATCGTATAAGTCATTAAATGCAAAATGGTTGATCTAGTTGTCATAAACTGTCAAGCACATTTTTTACACATTATTATTAGACTTTTTGTAAATTTGGCATGAATTGTGCAAGTGAATCTTGACTTTCACTAATGAAGAGAATGTAGATCAACCAATGACAAACCAGTTCTCTGAAATAGCTCAAAGGTTCATCTCATGAATCTTCAGTTGGAAAGCATATACTGTATAGACAGAGGACAACACAAGAGTTACAAATTCTGACAATGAACATTTTTTTTTATTTTCATCTTTGTGCCCATATTTCTTTTTCCTTTTCTATATCACAATGACATTGTAATGTGTGTGTTTTTTTTGGTCAGACCACTAGTAAAAGTGTAACTGGGAATTCTATCCAGTCTCTTTCAATCAATATCCCACATACAGTAATGTGTAAATTTGTACTTTTGAAATGGATATATGGCATACATAAGCATATGGCATACTGTTCAATACAGTAACTGTCCTCCAAAATGTTGCCATAGTTTACTTTAAGTAATACTAACAAAGTGCACTGTTATATTGACAACATGACTAAGCATTTTGACTATCTTGTTTGTGAACAATGACACAAGTACTTTTCATTCTGATATGTTCATTGACATAAATATTTAATTTTGAGAGACTAACTAAAGATTTTGAGTAAGTTACAGGCTTTTGCAGGTAATCCATTGTGTGCTGCTGTTTGTACGAATTGTTTGGAGAAATGCACATACTTTTTTGCAAATATCAAGGATGATTCGAGAAATGCTCCAAACTCCAAATTTGGTGTTTCTTGAGCACCAAATTAGAATGATTTCTGAAGGCTCATACTAGAGAAATGCCTGCTAAAAATTCTTTTACACAAAAATAAATATTATTTTAAAGTATATTAAAATAGAAAACAGTTATTTTAAATTGTAATAATATTTCACAATATTAGTTTTTACTGTATTTTTCATGAAATGAATGCAGTTTTGGTGAGCATGGAGACTTCTAAAAAACATTCAAAAATCTCTATTTTAAAACTCTTAAATGCTACATCATCTGCTCCCAGAGCCCCAGAAGAATCTTGCAATATAATCAGATTCATTTTCCACATTTCTTTCCAATTAAAGACACCTTGACCCATAGATTTACTGAGGAACTCATTTTTTTAGCACTGAAGTCTTTCCGTAGCTGTACTCAAGTGTTATTGTAATGTAATAAATTGCAGTTCCAAGTTCTTATACAAATAAGTGACACAGTCATTAGTTTATTCATTAAGTTTATTCTGTATTAATCATTAGAAAATAAAATTTCAATATTGATTCAAATCAAGTCCAGGCCAAAATAAATAGGAAAATTACAAAAAATGTATCAATACAAAACCTAGAGGGATATTAGAAGTCATCTGCTACGAAGAGAAAACCTTTTTTTCTTTTTCTTCATGGAATAAAAACCATAACAGAGCAAAGATAAAGACTTTCAAATGGAGAACATCACCAAGCATCTTTCCGTTACTTCTGTACATATGTTACACTATAATCTTATGTTTCCTTACAGCATTAATAAGAAAAAGTATATAATAGTAGTAGCAACAACTCTAGATGAAACTGTGATAATCAACAGATGTGGCTCTGAAAATTGTATAATACTTTTTTCCATTTTCTTTTGTTTGTTAACAAATCAATGTTAACAATACAGAGGAGTGCACCTTTTTCCCCTCTTCTGTTTGACCCACTCCAGCACTGAAAGGTGAAATGTAAATGACAAATATAGATTTCACTAAACCTTACGCACAGTCACAGAAAATAGTACAAAATTCGCCCACCTTGATACACAAAATATGAATAGAAAACAAATTGCACGTTACAGTAATTTGTGCAAAGACGAACAGCAATGTGCTAATATTAAAATCCCATTGGTATATTAAGAAACCACATTTTTTTCTTTCTTTTCAGGAGTCCCTGACACGAGGTAAAAGATAAATCTTTAGTTTAACAAGTTTTTTCTTTGTTTATTAAAAATAATGCATATTTTATTGTCCTCACCAGTAATTGCTACGAATAGTACAATGTGCCAAGAATGTGCATTGGTCCGTTTACAAGATACAGTATAATTGACATAAAGACCAGAACACAATGTCATGTTTTTGTTTAGTTTTTTTTCCGCACGGATCATTTCAGAGAGCCCTTTCAGATGTGCACACGCAGTGTTTCATGACAGTATTCGGTTGACTGAAAAGCACAGTACTCTTCCAAAACACAAGAGATCAATAACACTCAAGAACAAGAATTTCAACAAACCCCACATTTCCCTTTATCAAACTGTACTGAACAGTGCTTTACACTTCAAAGCAGTGGCCTTTGCAGTCAAACTTTTTTTTTGCCCGTAATGCATTAATTCAGCATTAATTTGCCTGTTAGAAATGACAAAAGGTCAATTGCATTGATGTATCCTAAGTTGAGGCCTAAGGACAGATTTACAACACCTTAAAGGCAAAAACGCTCACAAAAAGGACGCTTCAAATGCTGATATGTTTCCCCTGCATTAAAAGAGGTATTTCCAGAAGCCAGAGCTTAAGTGAGAGGTGGAAAGAAAGAAACAAAGAAAGAAAGAGTAAAATAAAACAAATAAGGGGGAAAGTATTGCTTAACCAGTTTCTTATCCTACTTAAAGGAACAGTGCACCCAAAAAAGAAAATTCTGTCATTCATCCCCCTTTAACTTTACAAATTCATATTCCTAACTTTCCAATTCAAACTCTTCAATGCCACATAAAAGCCAGAGTAAAGTAAGCCTGCTCTGACCCACCTCAGCCCCTAGTATCATAGTACAGTTGTATTTGTATCTGTGTAAATGCATTTATTTCACCCCTAAGCCGCATTAAACACCTAAATGCCACTTCAGAAGCACTTCTGTGCCACCTTTGCAGTGTAAATTTGGCATATGATTACATTTCCATCACATCAATGCATCTGGAAGATGCTTTAATTCAAAGCGACTTACATTGCATTTTTAAGGTGTGCATTTTACATTTGATTTCCCCTACTGCTTTAAATAGAGGAACGCTATACAATAACTTTTGAGCAGAAATTCTCTATGTATAGAGTGCATTAGTGGCCACCCACTTTTTCAGTGGCATTGTTTGTGGAAGTATTTTTTTCCATAAATTTTTTTCTGTAGAATTTCCTTTGAGGGCTTTATTTAAGCATTATAAGCCATGAATCAAAACAGCTACAGGTGAATTACATTACAACCTTTTATTTAAAGAAAAAGTATTTGAAAATCAGACAAAAAGGCAAAGGTACAAGATTGAGAACATGAGGGGAAAGAACTACAATCCCATAAAGCACTGCAAATGACAGTCAAACATCAAAAAATTTAAAACGATGGAGAAATATAAAACTAAGTTGTGGATCATATGTGTAGAAACTGGATTTTTAAGTTTCGATTTGTTGCAAAATAATGCATATTGATATCCATATTGATATATGAATATTTCTTGGGAGATGTGACTCTGTAATTGGTTGAATTTTCTGTATAAGATCAAGGGTAACGTAGTTTTTCAATACAAAATTTTAAATAATATGAATGGATGGCTTCAACAAAACATTAACAAACAGTTATCATTAAAAATAAATTTCCCTTCTGGAGAAAACTCGATTTGACAGTCAGTGAATAAAGACAGAATTTCCGTTTTTGCCTGAACTGTTCCGTTAAGGATTCATGATGCGAACATGCACTTCAAGCAACCCAAAACTCCCCCGTCATCACATTTTTCATCGTAATCAACATCATTAACTAACTAAAGGAAGATTTCAGTATTCAAAGCACACCTAAATACATTAATAGAATGTAGAAATAATTCGTTAATCCGAAACCCTTGCTGTAGTGCGCTATTCCTAGATCAGCCAGTGGCAGCAGGCTTTTCCAAGTGGCAGCATGTTCCTGGTGTGGGTCGTACAGTTTAATTGCAGACTAATTAAGCAGCATTGTTAATGCACAAAGCATTTACCATTGCACCTTCCTGTGTACCTCCCCGGCACAAAATATGCAACGAAACACGAACCCTTAAAACGGGAAGTCCTATTCGACAGACTCGTTCAATCTACACAAACAAAAGCACGATTAAGACACGATTCTGTAAGCCCTACTAAAGTCCTCATGAAGGGGGCCGGCGCTCTTGCCCCATACTGCATGCCGTAGATTTTAAAGGAACACTATGTCGGTTACGCTTATGAAACGGACACTGAGAAAACAACTTGCATATCTTGTGCGGGTGTGTCACAGACATAACCTCATAGAAAATTGGCTTTTTTGTTCTATACTTTTCACAAACGAATAAGAATGCATATGAGAAAAGAATAAAGGCAAAGAATTTAATAATAAAGTACAGTACCTATTAAAATAACACCAAATTTAGTCTTTTTTGTAATGCAATAACATCAATTAGGATTAATATTGCTGATTTTCTTTTTTGTACAGTACATAATTACAAAATATAATGTCTCTTTACAAAGTTTTCTTATGCTTTATATATTACAAGTCATTTACAGCATATTATGAAATATCAAACAGGCTATCCTAAATTTAAAAAATAACCTGTCTGCTAGTGCATTCAACACAAATGCTGAAATCCTCTCCAAATCCACAAACCTGCATGATATCCTTATTGTAAACCAGTGCTGTAGAATTAGCGTTTGTTCTCTAAAATATGCACTTGATCTTAAACGGTACTAAAATAGTCGTACGGAGCGAGTCGAAACTAAAGCCTTTGTTGAGGGATATGCCGTACTTAGCTTGCATTGAGCTTGCAACGTGCTTGATATGCAAAACCCTTAATAAAGTGACTGAGGTAATGACACTCGTTTTGATTGTCATCACCGTGGAAACAGCCCCCCCCCACCCCGGGTACCTCCCCTCACTGCTCATTGGTCCATTTCCTGCAGTGACGGTACAAGCAGCCAATTAAAGTTCACCTTCAGAGTTTGAATTAGCTCCTCCCCGGCGCCGTGACTACCAAGTTCCTGCGTGAACCGGAAGTGAGCGAGCGGCACCGATGCGTCCGTTCTTGTGGTGCCTTTCTGCTTTGCTGTGAAGGCACTTCTTTAGGTAGTAAGCCAGTAAATCTACTTTAGATTTGTTTGTTTCACTGATCAGTTTCTGAGGAACAGCAGTAACCAGGTGCTATAAAGTGGTAATGCATATCATTTCGTCTGCCAGGTCCTCCTCGTACCGCGGTTTGGGTTCGAGTTCTGGTTCCTCGTCGCTGTAGCTAGCCGAGACATCCTGCATCTCGTAGTCTCTGGGGCCCATTATGGGAAAGACATTGACGCCATTGACTCCTGGCGTAATGCCGCCGTTCAGGAGATGGCTGGCGGCGCTCTCCATTTCGTCAATGGTCATCTCGCAGGCGTCCGCGATCTCGTGCTTCGTGGCAGCCACGAACTTCGGATCCTTGGCATAGCGACCCAGTCCTTCTGATATCAAGACCTGCTCAAAGAGGAGGAGGAGAAAATTATGCTTTGTTTTGTGAGCATAGATTCTGCCTTCACTGACACACAGTATGACATACTGTCACTGTCTGAAGATAACATTTGGTCCTTAAACTAGAAACTATTCAAAAGAGGGAATGGAAACACAGTGTCTTACATACTTCTGCCCTGGTTAGCATGAAACCACAAGGTGTTTGAATAGAAATGTTCAAATTAAAAATGTAAAGCATAAATTGATATGATACAAAGTTATGCAAAGTTGTGACTACTGCAGTCATTTTAATGCACTTTTTAATTTGGCCTTTATATAATAGTGTCTCTGACTTAAAACTATTATAGTGAAACCTGCCTGTAGTAATATTTAACACATTACAATGATTTTGCAAATAAATAAATAAGCTTATTATTATTATACATTTAATGTTGGTAAATATACATAAAAATATACATAATTATTTGTGTTTATTTTCTCATTGCATTTTTTCCATTACATTTTAAATCTACTTGGCTACAATGGCTGTTTGGTTAAAATAAATAGATTTTTATTACTATATATTTATAATATACATATAACATATAAATACATATACATTTTATACAATTTTGTATTTTTGTTGTTGTATTATTTATTTACAATTAAATTTAATTGGTTACATGACAGTTTCTCTGAAATTAAATTAAGTAAATAAATAAATAATAGATCTTATTACTATATATTTTTATTGGTAAATATAAAATATACATACATTTCTCGGGTGTTATTTTATATTATTTTTTGCATTCAATTTGAAAGGATGGCCCTAGATGTTGGTTGAAATTATGTTTTTTTCTGATTTAAAATAAATAATAAATAAGTAAATCTATTAGTAATTTAAATAGGTAATTTACTTACTTTAATAAATATATTAGTGCTGTCAATCGATTAAAAAAAAATTCAACAAATGCAACGCTACGTTTTTCTGAAATGAATCGCAATTAATCCCACCTAACATTGACATTTTTAAAGATACTTTTATATTGCAATAATGTTACATTCAATCTTCAAATTAATGTACAAACAATATAAAGACAGTATATTTTTAATATTTGTTTAATGGCATCTTTTTTATGACTGAAAACCAGTATCACTGATACAATACTACTGATATCTCTATAAAATTGTTTTTCCCCTACTATTTAACTGTAGACTACAGCCATTCAACATTAAAGTGTAATTGACAGATATCAATTTAAACATTTATTAGGCTTTAAAAATAACTTCTAATTTAAGTGAACTTAAAACAATCTTCACAAAAACCCACTATAATGTCATATTGAACTGTGCCATTCAGCAGAAAATGCAGAAATGAAATTGAAGTTATCAAATACTAAAGTAAATAGAGATGAATCCTTTAAGCTATAAATGTATTGATTTCTTTTTTCTTTTTTTCTTGATTAACAGAACATCAGCAGCAGCTGGGTTATTAGGTTATTGGCGCTTTCAAGCGCTGCCGGCTGCTGAAATGACGCGGATTTGATCACGCATCTCTTTAACTTTCTGCCCACTTCAGGTCTTAAAGTCGTTATTAATGAGCTGACAAGTTAAATCGGGTGTGTTAGATGCTGGGCTGCTCCAGGACAGTTTTGAAAACCATTTCAGAGACATGTTCTTAAATGTGAATCACATACAACATATTACATGCATGCACAGTTTTAAGGCAGCTTTAATCGCGGTTTTGGTAACTTCATGACTTAACTGACCACGAAATTGCACGCATGTCGTTTCATTCGCACTTTGATATGAAAAGATACAGGCTACAGCGCGCGCCGGGGCATTTGTGCGTGCGATTGAAGAGCACGCGCTGCGAGCACAGTACCGTTTCTGTGCTCGTTTGACTTCTGCCTGGCGCTGAAGTGAAGTTGGAGCGAGCGTCTGAAACGTCTCCCATTCTCAGTCGTTCTGCGACTGAATAAATGCACTTCTTGTCAAGAGAAAAAGTGACAGAAGCAGCAGTTGTGAGTGGGGTTGTCAACCCTAGATCTGCCCCGCGTTAATTGCATTAAATACTTTTAACGTGTTAAACTTAAAGAATTAATCACCTGCGTTAACGCGATAATTTTGACAGCATTAAAATATACATAAACAAATGTTTTCCTTGTGTTTAGTTGTTTATGTATTTATTTACCATTTCAATTTGTATCTACTTAGCTCTGTTTAAATTGCTTTTAAATAAATAAACTTTGAAAGCGTTTCATAGCAAATACATAAATACCCAGACATCTCCTGAAAGTCATCAAGACTTGATGAAAAAAAAAATGCTAAAAAAAGATACTGATTTTCATAATGTTTGTCAGCCTGCATCTCATAAATGGCAAAAGAGGTCTGAGACTCACCGCCTCGACCAGGCTGGTAGCGCTGCCTCTCTTCTGGTGGTACTGGTTTCTGTACTCGGGTGGCACCTGCAGGTGAACAGGCGAGTAGTTCCTCTGGTACTCAGGGTCGTCTGTATACCACGAGCTCTTCCTGATGGATGAGTGGCTGCTGTGGGCGCTGTCCCTCAGAGGACGGTCCACGCGGATAAGCGGAGTGTAGTACGGCGTTCGGTCTTGACTTGCAGGAGTGGGAGGAGGTGACGCCCATGATCTGGTAGATCGAGTAGGTGAAAGCCTGTGAGCCCTGCTGGAGTCTAGGCCCGCTACCGCCATCACCTGGACCAACAAGTACAGTGGCCAATAGAAATGAATTGTTTTAAAATACAGTGCAATATAAATACAGAAAAAATGCTGTACATAATACTACGCTGGCATGTAGGGTTGTAATAAAATTTAATAATATTTCATTAGTTGATACCAAAATCAATTTCTTGCATGCTAATTTATACTCTATTTATAAAGTAACAAGTATTATCTGTAAATATTAAAACTAAAAAAATTAAATTAAAACACTGTCATGAAAAGTTTTTCTAAATGAAGTAAACATGGATTAAATAAATTAATCAAGACAAACAGTCATATCAATAAAGTAATAAAGAACCAGCTTTAAACATAAAAGACATAAATACACCAATGTATTGTAAAAGACTGTTGGTATTGTGTGTGTATGTATATATATATAATATATATTATATATATATATATATAATATTTAAAGGTAAATGTTGTTTTATTATACAGAACATGTATTGTTGTCAATTATGCTTTAATGGTTCGGTATTATATATTATATATAATGAAGAATTCTATATTTTAGTTTGCTATCATGTTAGATTATAAATGATAAATAATAAAAAAATATATATATATTTATTATTATAAATATTTTATATTATATATATTTTAATTATTATCAAAAATAAAAAGAATGACATATATATATATATTATATATATATATATATATACTATATATATAGATCTGTATATAGGAAGGAAGGAATTCATTTTAAACTATTTTAATAAATATGGTTTATTATTCTTTAAAACATTACCATATTCAGCCTTAACATAATAATGTCATATACTCCACGTCACAGAACAATAGTGTCGTATTTAATGTTACCTGGTGTTGCATGAGATGTAATGGAAGAGCGGTGTGCTGGTGAGGAAGATCATCTTGACTACTCTGTCTGCGCAGACACTCAAAATTAAACGACGGTCTCCGATTACCTATAAACGAGAGTGATTAATATTTTCCGACACTGATGCTGAACAAAGCTGAACCATTAAGCAGAGGGCCAAGTAAGGAACCTCAAGACTTGCCTTGCGGTGTTGGAGGAAGCAGTCTTCTCTTTGGTGACCTACATGAATCATGATAAAGGGGCTGCTCGTCATCCTCATAGTAACTGTCAGGATGATGGTAACCCCGTGGCGTCTCGTATTCCTGGTCACTGTTGGGGCACCTGCACAAGGACGTGTAAACACCCTCGGATGAACTTCTGTAAATGTGATTTATTTGAAATGGGCCGTGCAGCAGTTGCAACAGTTTTACCTGTCACCCGACAGCATGCTGTCATCTTCGTAAAACTCCTCTCCGCTGTAGAAAAAAACCCCCAAAAACCAAAAAAACAAAAAAAAAATTTTAACCAAATACTCTCCAGTGTAACGATCTTCTTCATACTCCTCTTCGCGGCGTATAGTGGGTCGTCTTCTGTCGCTGCCCTGCGACCTGCGTGAAGGTCAAAAGGTCAGTGAGAGGCCGGTTAGATTGTGGTCACTGAGTCAGCGAATAACCATGCACTACCATGCAGACGTACGGCTCCAGAGTGCAGTGACGGGGTTAGACCTCATTTCAAAACAAGCAAAATCTTATCAAGACAGCTGTCAGCAGTGTCGTGGCCCTTCTAGCTTCTGCATATATTCTTTAGTAAATAGCTGTACAGTCTTAAGAAATCTAGTCTCAGCTCAAAGATATTCAGCTTGAAGTTTTCAGTGCACCACATCTAGATGTCTTCAGTGACTGTGAAGCATAGACCTTAGAGTGAATACTCTACATTTTACTGACATAAAAATTAAGCTGTGAAAAAAGTACAGTCTGGTCAATATATTATACCGTGTTAAACATTTGCTAACTAAAAGTGCTACTAACTTCACTATTTTGACAGTAGCTGTTTTTAAAACAGTGTAGCTTTTATATATATATGTATCAGTGGTGTTCTGAAATGAGGAGGTCCTTCATTTTTTTTTTTTTTTTTTTTTGTTTTTTATCAAAATGTAAATCAATCGCCCAGTCACATTGGACTTGGTAAATGGGCCGTCCATATGATGCGTTTCAAGTTTTCCTTCTCTTCGGCAGCTGTTACAAGCTCTTGGTGACCCATAAAAGAAGCATCTGTCAAAGATTTACAAAGACTAAAGTCTCAAATCCAAAGAAAGATATTCTTTATAAAATGTTAGAGCCAGCCACGCCCCCCCCCCCACCTACAACACCAACTAAAATGGCTCCATCTAACACGCCCCCACATATCACGCACTATGTGGGAATATTAGCATAATGCCGCCCAAATGTGCATGCAAAGAAAGAAGGCGTGGTTTCAGGAACGCAGTAGTGTTGATTCAGCCATGTCAGCGGAGACGTGCTGTGTTTCTAGGCCGAAAGCAAAAAGCACTTACTTTGCGCCTCCGCCCAGAAGTAGCTATGCCCCCAATTAGGAATTATTGGTTAAGATTTATTACAACCCCCCCCCCCCCCCCCCCCAGAACAGCGCCACCCAGATGTTCGAATTTGTGCAACGCATTTTATGGACGACAGTTTTTTGAACCTAGAAGAGTACAAGGCTGGCTGTGCACAAAGGCTATTTCTAAAAAAAAAAAAGGGTAAATTCCGACTTTGCTAGGACAATAATCAGGCGCTTCTGAATCAGTGACTGTAAGTATGTTTTGTTATTAGTTTAAGTGTTTGCTATTGACTGTTCAAATGCAGAGTTTTGCCCAGCCCGCAGAGTAAGCGTCGTGGTTATGTGTGAAGCCCGGAACAGGGTCACATCACAGCGAGATGTAATCTGCCTGCCCCCCCCCCCCCTTCCTCAGAAATCATAGCACGTCATGCTGTCTTACCCCCCCCCCCACCGCGCTTGTGTACTGCATCATCACTGTGTCTGTCACGCGACTCTGTTGCCCTTTCGGGCTTGAACTGATGGTAAAACTAACGACATTATTAACTGTCTTGATATTTACTTTGAAAGCTGAAGCTCGTGATTATAGGAGACCGTTACATTTCCGACGCGTGCTAGTGGTGTTCGGCCAATCACAATGCACACAATGCACTGGGTCAGCTGGCCAATCAGAGCAGACTGCGCTTGTCGGAGGGAGGGACTTTGTAGAAAACGAAGCGTTTGAAAGAGGCGACGCATAGAGGACCTACAATAATGTACAGGGTAGGATATCAGACCGCATCAGACAATCTAAGATTTGGTCAAACCGAGTTGACCCCCCCCCCCCCCCGGTTTTTTTTTTTTTTTTTTTTGTGGCACGAGGAGTCACACAAAATTCCACAGAGGCCCCAAGACAACAGGATGTTCATAAATCAGACCCAAGCCAGTCTGAAGCAAGCCTAAACATAAACCCCTGTCACAGCCCCCCCCCCCCCCCCCAAACAGTTTTCAACATAACACAAAGAACACATTGACAATTATAAGGAGATTGTCAATTTTGGGGGCAAATTATCAAGAATAATGGTCAAAAGAGATGACTGCATGACTATCACACGATAGTAACTACAGTCATAAGCTCCTCGTAAATTGACTTCCCCCACTTCACGACAAGAACAGACAGACTAAAATTCCTTACAGACATTGTAATCTCTGGTCTCCTTACGTCCACAGAATGCCAAAGAAACTTCATTTCCATGTGAAGATGCATCTAAATGACACTAAAAGTACCTGAGCAACTAATCATTTCTATGCATAACCCCATATCATGTATGTAACCCACATGTTTACACCATCTATGCCTATTTATTGTGAATGTATTTTGAATAACTATTGAATAGCTTAATGGTTTGTATTCATGTTTGGTATGTGTGAGTTTGTATCTTCTTGCTTGAAACGTTTCTTCCAATTAATTCTTGGTCAAATGTATCATATCCTCATTATAGAAATCATGTTCAAAATGTATACTCTACCAGAGCGGGGAAAACGCAGGTCATGTGAATGATGAGAGAACAGTTGATTTATGAATGGGAAGGAAAAACATTGCAACACCCCGAGCCTACAATTGCGTTCGCAAACCGCATTTGGTGTGTTAAACAGCCACTGCGATTTAAATACTCAGCGACACATCAAACTTAGCATGAGCGCTTTTTGGTCTTTGACCCCCCCCTTTTGCCTTTTTGCGACCGGTCTGAACTTTTTGTGTCTCAGACTTTTAAGCCCATGTCCGGAACTTTTAGCTTTTTCACTCCTAGTAGGCTTTTAAATTTTTTAATTTTTATTCCTTTCTTTAGCTTTATGAGGGGGAGGGTTCTAAAGTGGCGGGGGCGTCCGGGGTGCTCTGGCTTACCGGCTCCTCCGAAACCATGAGGAGAAACAACACCTGGCCTCGTCAAACTTTACATATATTTCTATTTCTTTAGTTTGTTTTAATTTCCGTTGAGAGTTTCGTGTTCTGAGCTAAGCCTAACGCCGCATCTTCCAGAAGAGTTCTGTCTACCCTTCAACTGCAGACCACAGCACCGCGTCGCCAGCCAACGCCCAACCACTGGCCTCCCAAGACTGAACCTACAGCCAATCAGCAACCTCGGGAAACCTCTTTCGGCAACCAGACAAGGAAGGGACCCCGGACACAGGAAAGCATGTACCTCCAGATTCTAGCTGAACTGGTTTATTTAATATAAATTTTAACCTCATTGTGGAACTCAGTGCGAGGGTTAATTAAGTGATTGATGGTTGTTCAGATCTATACAATGGCACATATTGCTGTAAACATGGGATTTCACATTTTCATTCTCTTAAATTATTTACCTCACTTTCTCTCTTTCTGCAACTTGTGCGTGTGTTCATGTGTTAGAGTAGTTTATATGTCTTAGATTTATCCAAAAAAGCCTTATTTATATTGAAAACAGAAGTATCTCATGTTTTGTGGTCACAAGTTAATGTCTTAAACTGCCGAACTTGTTACTATGCTAATTAATAGTGTTTTCACTATATTTTGGATATAGATATCCATTGCCGAGACTGTTATCCCTCACTGATTGATTTTTTTTTTGTTGATGTTATACGGCTCGTTCAATGAATCGTTGGCCGTCTCAGTGATCAGCCGTAAACAGTGATTATGTCCTAATTCCCTTACATATTAATGGTGGAGTTCCCTTTAAAATCTTAAATGATTCCCTTTGAGCCAAAATTATTGAACTGTTCCTTACAGTTATATATTTTCCTATGGTTTATTCCCCGTCTTTATTGGTGGAGAATGCGGGGCAGATTAACCTAAATTGTGAGCATAAACCAAGTTATTTCATATTTCCATTGCTGCGGATGAAATATGAGAAGCTTCTGTTGAGACTGGTGTGTGTGTGTGTGTTGCGTGTGTGTGACGTAAGCAGCGCGCGACCGCTTGAATGCAGAGAAGGCTGTAACTCGAGTCCGCCTCTTCATTGTTAAACTGCAGTAAGTGAACTAAAAGCTAACATCTGAGATCGTACAATAAGGTAGAAATCGAGAGTGTTCCTCATTTTTGTAATGCCTTGTTTTATAGCTGAAGTGATTTCACTGCGTGTTCCAGTGTTTTCAATCGCTATTCTCCCTGAATCTCAGTCACCGTTAGCTGAACGACGCTAAACTGCAGTAGTTAAAAGGGAAATAAATTGTTGATAAAGAATAGTTTGACGCCGTGCTTCCTCAATTTCTTATCAAAGCCTTTATTCATTCATTAGTTTGATTTCACTGACGTGTCCATTGTTAGGCCCTGCTATTCGTTTGTTTTTTTTTTTCTTTTTGTTTTTATTTTTTTTTTTTTTTTTAGATTCCCTGAGTTAAACATTACGAGATAATCCTTGCCTGCCTGTGTCTGTTCACAAAATAAATTTAATCTCGCTTAACACTGCGTGTAATTAAATATTAACTTTGTACCAACAGCGAATAAAACCTGTTGTGTTTACGTGTCCAGAGAAACTGGCACAGAGATTTAAAGATCTGCTGAGATCGTTATCAGTTTCTCCTAACTCTGCAGCACAAAGCTGCTATTTGAATAAAGTTAAATCTAACTCCGAACGAACCGAGAGTTTAAGCGCCACATCGCAAAACCAACCAAAGCGGTGTTGTTATTTGTACAGTGTTGAAATGCGCCGACATTTCATGTAATATGCTTAACTGTACTTGCAATGCAACTATTCACATGCCTAGCCACTAGAGCTTGTTTTGGTTGCCATAGTTACGATCGTGACACGGAAGTCTGAACCTACTTCCGAAGCAACTCTGAACTGCGCACGCGCAGCACAGCCACGCTATTGTAAACAAACCCCACGGTGTGGCTAAGCTAACGAAACAGTTGTTTACATTGAAGTCTCTGCTAAAGCCTTTAGCCTCAAAGGTTAGCAGTTAGCATTAACATCCAGTGGTTGAATTCAGTGTCTGTTGGGCAACGATAAAGTGATTTAACCCTTTAAACATCTAAACTAATACACCTGTTGGTCTCTTTCTCTCTCTTATTCCTCCCTTTTCTCACTTCTTACCACTTTATCTTATTTTACTAGAAAGGGAAATATTGACTCACAATTATTAATTGTGCCAAATCCAAATTTAATTAAACATTAAATTTATTTGGAATCATTCAAATTTCCTCTCAGATCATTTCATATGATCATTATTTCTAGTATTCCCTCTTATGCCTAATCATCTTAGGTACGAATAAGCCTTGAACTTTAAAGTTTAATAAACTTATTCTACCTAACTGATTTTATTACCTATCAATAAATTCTATTCAGACTTATACTTGCTCATTATTTTATTGCGTTTTACCTCTTTCCTTCCTGTTCGGTTATACACTTAGCCATTATTGTTTTATTTACTGATTTCCTTCTTTATTTAATTTCATTTTTTTTTACTTATTTTGCCCATTTATTACTTTTAATTTTACTTCACTTACCATTCTTTTTCCTCTGGAGATCCTAGCTTGGTAACGACACACCCGAGCCCTAATATGAGACAGTGTTATCCCTCAATACGAGCCTTCACATAAATTAGAAAGACAACGGTCTTTACCCCAAATTTATTTTTCGTTATGATTAGTTGTGCAGCAACTAAAGAACAACAACTATTTTTTTGTTTTTTTTTTTTTTTATACTCGTAGTTGCAGCATAACAGCATCGAGACCTGTAGTGGACGAACGATCCCACTCAGTTAAAAAATTTTTTAAATTTTTTATTTTTTAAACTGAGTAAACTCCTGAGCTCTCCTCCCCTTTTCTCCTGTCACCTCCTGCTTTCTTTCCTCTTTACTCTTCACATGCGTAGGGACCTGTAAGAACCATCAATCAATCCTATGTGAATGAAATACTTAATCTTGTCCAAAAGACGAATCATAATCCACCCCCCCCCCCCCCCCACCCCTCCCCCCCCCCCCCCCCTCCCCCCCCCCCCCCCCCCCCCCCCCACCAGTATGAATTGATGTAATCAACCCCTCTTGTTCTTCTAACACTCCACTACATTTGGAAACGCATCCATAATTTAGCATTCTCATCCAACGCTGAGATCGTGAATAGAGATAAGTGTTGACAACTTTTCGGGGCGCCTTCGCAGCCTCCCTGGTGAGCGGCCCAACTGTAAGGTGTACTGTGTCAATCCTGTCAGACTAAGAAAAGAGATATCAGCATTTGTATTTTATTATTTTGTCTAAAACAGAGAATTAATAATATTGCTTACCTTCTTGATAACCACATTCCCAATTGCAAAAAAAAAAAAATTATCATTAACCAAGAAGGAATTGTTTTTTTTTATTGAATTGTTTTTACCTT